>JAODTK010000936.1:0-12951 GCA_026419785.1 Sclerodactyla briareus
TAATCGTGCAATTAGAAGTTGAAATTTAGCTATCGTAACGTTGTGCTGTACATGTTTAGGTGTTTGTTAATCATCAGGTTTATTCATCTCTTTGGAGGACATTGGCGTAGTGAAATTCTACATTTACCGTGTGATTTTGCAGTGAAGTATTCTCAATGAATAAATTTCGCCTGAATTCGTGGGTCTATTACGGAGTTCCAACTTCCAGCTTAGATTTGTCAAATTTGTCAGATGTGTTGCAGCGCCACCATGCCAATTGCCACTCGTGTTTCTACAGTAACCATGTCTCAATTCGAGTTATGTTCCCAGGAAAACATCGTAGCGATCAAAAAATGAATGATAAGGTCCTCGCGACATCAGGAAATGTTCTGCTCCAGCCATCATTATCCAAGTTTTAGTGCATGTGTCGCCAAAGTGAAAAAAATGGTTCCGCGGCCTCATCCATACGTGTCGCACCAGGCACGGTCGTGGTGATGAGCGTTAGGTAGTTGCCACAGCCAGAAATTGTTATGAACAGTTGGGCCATGCAACGTTGAAAACACAGACGGCGACAAGTCTAACCCGCCGTTGGTACAAAAACAATTCCTTCTCTTAAGAACTCAATTCACACGCCCAGTCATTATTCGCCACGGGGAATGATCTGCATACCATCATACACCCTCCGAAAAGCATTCTTCCCAGTTGCGTCTTTCGTGATGAAATGTGTTAATGTTGTAGGCCCCGAAACACACAGGGTCTAACCTACAACCTGTGCCACCCTCGCATATCCTACAGTACAGATAGCCTTCACTGCAATTTACCGTCGCTCGCGCTGCTCAGTTGAGTTCGCGGTTTTGCCAGATGTAACAAGGCCACTTCATGTCTTAAACCTCGCGCGTGGCGTTGAACCCCGTGCGCGCGAGTACAGTGTGTAAAAAGCCGAGGATCTTAGGCGATGGGCCCCTTGGGAGAATGACCCTGCTGGGGGTTCTGAGTGTAAACGGCGGCTTTATTTTTCCAGAAATTTCTGGATTTTGGTCAAACTCGTTGACGTAGATACACGTACAAAGTGTATCAAATTGTCGCACCATTTGGCAGCTAAGCAGTTTAATGACTCAAAAAATCGCCCCAAAGGGGAGTGGACACCCCCTCCCGGTTATATATAGCTACTATAGGACCCCTCCCCCATGTCAGTTTCGAACTAATCTGCCCCCCCCCGATAGTAAAACCCCTGGCGGCCCCGCCCCTTGGTGTGCATGGAGTAGTATCAGAAAGCAAGCAGTGCTGATAGCCTCTCCAGACCGGGGCGAGGAGGAGGGATTTTGTCTAAGCTATAAGGGGGAAGATGCAAGAAGTTGTACCAGGACTCACAGGTGGACATAGCACTTTACAAAAACATGACTTTTGTTACCGGCCGTTCATCCCCATAGTCTACATAGCAGCGCCAATCCAGTATAGAAGCATTATCGTTAGATTGACGGGACTAGCACCGCAGCGAAGTGCAAGGCAGATAGAGGCATGTGTGTGCGCGCGCACGCGTTTTGTGTGTGTGTTGTTACTGTGGTACGTGGCGTGTGCGCGCGTGTGTGGTGGGCTGTGCGTGTCGGCGGTGCGTGCGTGCGTGCGTGTGTGTGTATAGTGTTTTTTGTGTTTTCAGGGTAGGTCTAACCAAGGCCCATAATTCATGTCATGCCAATTTGGCTCTTCAAAAACGACAGCGAGGTGCCTGCTGGATTATATCAGCTCGTCGACCACAACTACGAAACGCATATTGCGCGAAATGGACTATCATTTTCCACCTAAATGTAGTATAGATATTCATAGTATTTAGTAGTAGGAGGAGGTGGAGTTCGTATATCTGACATGCTAAGTGATCAACCTGCGCCACGTAATCATGATCTTGCACAAGGTTTATGCTTCCTCAAAACTGTTTAATGTGATGTCCCTGAATGTGGATTTGATTTTCCGAGGCAAGGTAGTCACGGGTCTCCCAATCGGGAATATGTCCAATGCTTCTCTCGAGCGATCTCGCGGAGCTTCTCGTCTATGTGCTCCTATGGATGACCAAGGGATTGGTTGGTCACATCATAGGAGTTCAATCGGTTTGGTATCCAATTGTTATTGCGTCCATCTGATGTTGAGAACATTGCGGAGTAGTCTTCTTTGGGGGAAAGTTCAATTGTGTGATCAGTCCTTCGTTGGTACCCCACAGTTCGCAATCATACAGAAAAATAATCTTGATGTAGGCGCATCGAAAATCCGAGTTGATGTTGTTCCTCCTACTCTGACTCTCGAAAAATTGGACAGTTGTTGATAGCGTTGTTGGTTATACCAACTTTTCTGTTAATGTCTTTTGCGGTTCCCAACAACTTCCTACTTATTTACATTTCTTCCAAATTCCATTGCCAGTTATTGTGATTGAAAATTCTCAGTTTTCGTGCTGTTTATTTTCAGATGTCTTCTTGTCAGTTTCCAGTCACTCGTCTTCGATGTTCTTGTAGTATATGTTTACCAGTTGATGCCCAAGAGATATTCATCAGGTAGTGCTGGTCACGGTGAAAGTTGTCGGTGTTATATTTAAACTGTATCATGATCAACTGAGATCGGGGGGGGGTGGGGTTTGCGTTCGGTAAAAGTGGGAGTGGGGGGGGGGGCAAAAATGGTGATGAGCGCCGTCATGGGGAGGGGTCCAAGGGGAGGGGTTGTTTCCCCCTCCACTTTGGGAAATTTTGGCTTCTCTGTGGGATGACGACATGCCAAATGTGTTGCTTTATTTGAAGCAGAATTTCCATAAATATCCTCGAGAAAATTACTATTTTTGGGGAGTGTTTGTATCTGTTAGATTCAAATCCCTGGCGTCGGATTCGTTTTGAAAAAGTGGGGGACACACCGAAGGTAATTTGACCAGTCTAAGTTGAGCGCCACCATCGGTTGCGCGGATGCGAACCTTGAAAATTTTTAGTTTTTAATACCCTCCAGATAGCCGGAAACGGCATTGCCAGGTTCGATAGCAAACCATCTACATGTGCGATTTTGGGTAAAACAAACAAAAAAGGTTGTAATTGTGCATACTAATATGATTTACCGCATATCACACATGGTAATCGTTTCATGACATTTCCTACCTCTGGCTTTGTTTGCGTGGGACCGGGGTGGTTATACCGAAACGGTTCCTGGTGGATCGAAGGGAAAAGAATTGGCGGTTTAAGTGACCATCCATTTGGGGGAAGACAAATTTTTGCCAGGGATTTTACAAGTCAGTCATCAGAGACTACCCGCCGCGCGTGCACGCGCGCAGAAATTTTTACATGTTCTCGGCATTTTATCGAAAATTCGGGCAAGTCCGCAGAAAATTCAGGGATTTTTCACATTGCCTTTCCTCTCAAATTTTTCGCAGCCGAATTTTCCATCTCAGAAAAGGGGGGGGGGGCAGGTCTGCCCCCCAAAAATACCTGGAATATTTGAGTGTGAACAAAATGATTTGAAGCATTACATCGCATATTTACAACGCCTGGTGAAAAAACGCCATTTGCAAGCCAAAACACTTGAAAATTTGTGCACTTTTCGGCTATTCGATCAAAATTCGGGAACTAGTATGACGAATGATGCGAATCCGTCGACTTTGGTTTGTGGCCATTAAAGGGGCGAGACCGGCTGACGAGTTCTGTGAGATTCTCTCCGTAATTTGCTCAGAAGCGAAGAAAATAGAACCTCTCGAATCGGGAAAAGGTACTACGAGTGATTGCGAAATAGAAGGGTGAATGCTGCTTGTATGAATATGGTACTATAGAAGTGTACAAAAATTGTTGCCTGCGCGACTGGTGTCCAAGTATCTCATGGTCTTCATCAATCTCAGTCTTGTAGTCTCCTAGTCGGATAGTGTTACCTACTGGGTATCGGGCAGCCCTTCTAATTTCCGAAGTTACGGACCATGGAAGAGGATATTGTTTTAACAATTTAAGATATTCCCTCGAATCGCGTAACAACTGTGATACAAAATTCAGGCATGGGCATATTTTTTTTTATTACTGTACGGAAAAAGTGGGGGGGGGGACAAACGATAATGATATCCCCCCACTTTTGGATGTGGGGAGGACATGTCCCCCCCCCCACCCTTCCGAACCAGTTGACGGACCATGATTCAAATATTAATTTTGGGACTTCAGTGAGGTACTATGAATATGAGATCTTTCTATAGTTGAACTGTACATACACTACATGACTGGACGTTACTTTTGGGGGTGGGGTTGGCTAAGAGGCAGAGATGCGGGGGTGGGTAGGTTGGGAACGTTACTTACCGACGGACCGCAAGATCGCGAGGCTTCATTGCAGTCGAGTCAAGTTCGATCGTCGGTTGCGTGATAGTATTGTATGCAGGCACACTCCGAACAGTGCAATGCTAATGCGGGTTTCCCTGAAATTTCATAGTATGTGTTGAATACTGTTATCCCAAACAAACGTGACTATCAATGTTACTCTGACTAACACTCTTTATTTCTACTTAGATGAGGATAACTTAAAATTTATGGGTAGTTCCATACTAGACCTCCGGAAAGCATGTCATTTATGCGAAAAGGAATCAACGATCGTGTCATTTGTAGGTCAATTTGCAGTCGACTTCACCACACACCCGATTACATTCAGTTCAGTTTTCATGCACTTCATGTCTTGGGAAACTGTCCAAAAAGATGTTATTTTTGAAGAGGTTTTCATTTTTTTCTTGTACGTTTTTTGTAGAAAAAAAATGACAGGAGAAAAAAGTTGGGGGGGCAAATTCCCCTCGTGCCCCCCCCCCACCGGAATACCGCTCCGGACTGAGATGTTGGATAACTGCATCAATGTCATCTTCATCCGCCGATGTTTGTTTCAAAGAGTTGGCCAGCCAGAATTTACCCTAAGTTTTATACCATGAGCGGTTGAGCAATTAACTGGATTGCGAGCTCGTTTGAGAGGGATCATAGAAATTAGGAATCATGATTGGTCATTGGCGATTGGTCCATGGAAGAGACACCACCTATGCAATGAATATAGGAATCTTTGATGTATTTGTGCAGCCAGTGCAGAAGACTACATGAAAAACAATGTTTGTGGTACGTAGGCACGAGTCAGATCATCCGACAGTGGATCGTTGCAAAGGGAACCATTGCGCATTTTTGTACAGTAGCCTAACACCTTCGGGATCCAGTGAATTCTTTGATAATTTCTTCGGATTGGTTTTCGAATTCATTCGGTATTTTGCCTCATTAGACTACATTCGAAATTGCTGATTAGAAGTGTTTGATGTTCATGATGCCAACCACTCAAAAACATGTGAGTAGTCTACTTCCATGGATTGTACTGTAGAGGTCGTATCAGGCTTTGCGAAACTTTCTCGAGTTGGCTTGAAATTCTCGGTAATAGTTGAATAACATTTATGCCATTTTATTACTGAACTTTATTTATCCAGCTACATTTTCATTTCAAAGATACAGAAACTTGTTTGAGAAAAACAGGTACTGTGTACAAAAAAATTGATTCTGAGTCTCCCAGGACGGCACGAAGGCCTCAATCAAGGGCTTCCACCTGGGCCCCAATCATTCCATAGTAGCCCGCATTGTCGTACAGAATAGAAATTATTCAGTGCATCCCGTCTGTGTTTACTAGTTATAGTTTCAATGGAGATTTAGGAGTTAGTTCAGGGAAAAAGAACGAATGGTCTGGTAATGCAATTGTGGTTTGATTTGAGGTCCTCCGGGAATCCAGAAATAGTTTGACTCCCACGACGGCGGGGCTTTATACCCTGAGCCCCAAACAGTTGGACATCCTGCGGTAGCCTACACCCTGGGAGACAGCCGAAGCGTTGCCAGAAAGTGGGATGGCCCCCAATGGAATTATTACAAATCGCCGACCCCGTTCATTAGCAGATTAATTACTTACGAATGATGAAACTCTGGCAACCTATCGAGATTAGACCAATAGGTCTACAGAGGAAAACTTGTCACACCTATACTCATCAAATTCCTCATTTTTATTCACCCATTCGTCGATAACCTCGTAAAAACACACCATGTTTCAAAATACGCGCGAGTATTGGGCTGTCAGTGATAACTTACGTGTGTGTTCTTCGATATCGACAGTCATTCAAATGATGAAAGTTACAATTTCTCAGGAATGTGGGTCTTGGAAAAAGTATATCTCGTTTTACCTGAATTTAGGCTATTCAATTTTGATAACGTCTCATTAATTTACAGAATAATTTCAGGAGCTCGGCGATGAGAAGATAGGTCAAATGGAAACCTGCTGGACCCCAATTGACAGTGTCCCAATTTTGAGGCTTGCATGCTTCAGCAATGCATCACGTTCCGGGATCCCTTCAAGAGAATTACTCCCGGAGGCATCAGCCTTGCTTGGGTGTGACCACAAAGGGCCTTCGACTATGGACGGGGCTGCCACCTGGCGCAGAATCAGAAGGTATATTCAAGAAGACCATCCTTCCTATTCAGCAATGTTTACTTGTAAATGTGATGAATATTGGAGAGGGAGGGGACATTTAATTATGTCCCACTGGAAATAGTGGCGGGGAACTTGAGTCACCAATACCCCCCCCCCCCCATGGGCGTCGACCAACATTGCGCCCCCCTCTTCCCCGTGGTTCGCCGGACCATAGTGACAACGAGGAGTAATGTTCCGCAACTACTACTCATTAGGAAGAAAAAACGGCGCACGGTTCTCTAATTTAAACCCGGGGGGATGGGGGGGGGAACACCTATCGTGTTATGCTGACCGTTTCGAACGGGTCATTTATTGACTTTTTATGGGACACCTTGTTTCGCGCCGGGTGGGTTCGGGGGGGGTTCGGGGACTACACGAGTATAAATTCAATTTCCCAAATATTCAATACCAAGAGATTGGCGTGGTCTGTGGCATGGAAGTGGCTTTCGCGGCTCTGATTTCTTCAATGTTACGGGCTGTTACTTTTTTCAGCGTGTTACCTTCCGGAGACACTAATCTTGGATTTCGTCTTGAGGTACTGGTACTGATCCTGATCAGTGGAACACTGTAGAGAGCAACTGTAAGCTTGGTGCAAGTAATCACGATGTGGTTTGTGGTAGTTGCATGTGTTTTGTGTCGTCAATAGTTCCTCAGGTTCAAGAACTTGTTTGTTTTTGCCTGAAGGCGGATTCAGATGGAATTTCTGGGTTCTCGAGCCTGTCGTTTGGCACTGATTTGTTAGTCAAATGCTGTTGACTCGTCGCTCATTTGGAGGAAGCCTTTTCATTGAGCAGTTTAATTTGTGATGGTAACCGGTCTTTAATGAGCGTGCACAAGAACAGTGGATGGCGAGGGTTGTTTTTATGGAAACCAAAAGAAGCGAAATTTGGGGCGTTTTATTGTTCTTCAGGCTAGTCACATCTGATCAGTTCAATAACTCAACAAAACGTAGGCCCAGCCCTTCAGTTCATGGTTGCCGAACTCGGTTTTAAAATTAAAATTGATTCTAATATGAAAACAATTCCTCGTGTGGCTTTTTGAGATGTTAGATGGGAACAGAAAGTTAAAAAAAAAATCGTCCTTTGCCATATCCAGTGACAGAAAGTAGAACCTTCGACCGAATAGCTTCAGAAACCTACAGTCATGCGGAGCTCCTGGTCGGGGACGGAGGTTACCGAACCCTGGGTGCTGAGGTCTTTTGCTGACCAATCGTCTTGGGGGGGTTTTTTTCCCAGGAGCTATTATTCGATAAAATTCAAGGAAATACGGTTCCTGAGGAATTGGACATAAGGCAAATGTTTCGGCCAATTTCCAAGAAGGAATCGTTCTCACTCTTTTAATAAAGGCCTGAGTATTACCAGTGTGGGTTTGCGCAGGTGATGGTAAAATATATGTATCTTGTAGAAACCTGTAATCGCGCCTGGCCTTTTCCTGGAAAATTACTGCGTAAAAAAAGCGTAAAAAAGTCAATAGGTGACGTGATTTTCCGAAGAGCCCTTCCTCCATGAACGCCACCCATGCTGTTCTGACCTTGACACTATTTAGCACTTTCTCATTCATTCGCACTCAGGGAACTCAAGTGCATTTGCGGTTGACCAACAATTCCCATCATTACAGCTAGTCAAGTTAGGCTACTCATGTTAAAGAGGAAAGCTTCCCTTCGATTTTCTGAGACTCGGGCATGGCTTGGGCATGAAAGAGGCTCTGGGTCATGACGTTATCAGCTGTGGCTGTGAGTCAACACACACAACAGCAGTCGTTGTGTATCTGTACGTATCATCAGGTCATTCCACCAACCACCATCAATTGATGTGCTAGTGCCTAGTGAAACTCTTGTAATTGTGACCACGTTAATAGGCTAGAACCATAACACATGCTTTTCAAGTTTTGGCTGCTTCCGTGTAAATGTAAATGGCTGGGAACTAATCGAGCCGAGCAGTTTTATAATTTTCAGGTCTCCTCGTCGTCGTGCTCTCCAAGAATCATGCAGTTTCGGATCGCAGCCTTCGCTTGGGTCTGCTATTTCCTTGGTAAGTTGGATTTTTTTTTCGGCCTAACCAGTAAAGTTACAAGTTTATCCAGTTACAACTAGGCTAACGCTTCGGGACGCCCTAGGCCTAATTAATATTATTGAACTTAGCCCTGACTAGTCACGTATCAGAGCAATTTTACTGAAGCCCCCAAAAAAAAAACAAGTCGCTTCCTTGAAGGGACGAAATCCGGTCACCTCTTGACTCCCACTTCTCCCTCAGTTAACACAGCCCTCTATAACCTTCGAAACTCATTCAAGAACATTCAAATCCCTAACAGAATTAAAATTGTTCATTAGTATAAAATTGATACTTATAAGCCTAATTTTGACCGTACTAATGGGAAATCACAACCTGTTTTTTCCCAGCCTGCTCTTGTTTTGAAACAACACAGTTTTGTAAGTTACAGAAGTGTTGCCACTCAGATGCTCATTTTGGCGATCCTTTATTCATATTGGCACATGCAAGACATCACTATAGAAAATCTGCCTGATTATTCGTCAACTTAAGAGTGGGCAACGCTAACCCAACTTGGGCAAGGTCTGATCACAATTGTGATCATGATCCTAACAAATTAATGACCGATTCCGGTAGATGTTTGGTATTCTCACCTACCAAAGACCAATATAGGGAAGGACCCGGAGTTTCTAAACCTGTTCTTACCTACAATAATTGGTCTTCTGGGTTTATTATTGAGATGCAAGCTTGTCAGAACTGAAGTTGAAACAGAAAGTTTGTGCTTAGCGCTAGCCTAAGAACCAGCTTAGGCCTCGAGGTTGTGAATGCAGGCTTTAGTAAACGGTACTGAACCCGCAAGCGCAGCTAGTCCTGACTATTGTGTGTTAGGGAATACTGTATAGTCAATTGGGGCTTGTAACTGTGAGGCAAGTCCCCCCAATGCCCATAACCTAAGTATTTCATAGGGCGGACATTGTAAATTTTTGTATCTCGACATCCTTGGTATAACCAATCTTTTACTTGTGTAGCAATTTCACAATGCCCGCAACTCGGGAAACCCCCTTCGAACTAGGCTATTGGTTATGTCGATGTTGGTAGCAGGTTTGAATACGTTTGTCTACGGTCTGGTTGATTCCCCTAGCGGATTGACCTCTATTAGGCCAAGTAAAAAAAAAAAAATAGTTTTCTCTCGTCCTAACTTTTCCACAATTTTGGGCGTGAGGGCCTTTTTTTTTTTCTTTTTTTTAGGACTCGCCCGACGAGCTTCTAATCCGCAAATCCACTGTTGTCTTCTTTATGTTTAAGGGGACCAACAAGCCTGTTTGCCAAATACAAGTTCGGCTTAGAAATGGGAAGGTCTTGACAGAAAAGAAATTTTTTGCAATGCTGTTACAGTGGCACAAATGTTTGCTTTGTCTTTGATCACACCGCCAAACAACTCATTTGGATACCCGCAGCCCCTGCCGTACATTTTGTAGCCTACGTACTTTGACCAGGTTGGTGCCTAAAACACCTAGCGTCGTTAATTTGTTTGGTTGTACTCACCGTACGGTCTGTATTTGGCATCGATTGGGCCGTTTCGTCATAATTCTCTCTCAAAGCCTATTATTGAACAGAGTCTGTCAACTCTGCCCCTCCTCCCTCGATCTTACTGCAGAGTATGGTTTAGAAGTCTAGTAGGATCCCACTTCTAGTGCCTATGCATGCACAAAAAACAAACCATTTTGAAATTTAGATCCCCAAATCGCCACTTGTTGAAATGATTTTGATCGGAAAAGTAACCTGTCACGAGGTAGTTAGAGAAAACCAAGGTACATGCATTCAACCGTTTGCATCAATAGACATTGCTAACAGCCGGCACCACGGAGAGGATCGGCATGCCGGCTCCGGCTGACACACAGTGCACTCCTGTTCAATGAAATCGGGAGAAACGCCGGGAGCGGAATACGGCTGCTCAAAAAGATTCTCATCGTGCAAGTGCGTAGGAGGGACGGAAGGAACCATGCCATGAGATCTGAGGCTAAACAAACAGAGGTCTACTGGTCATGCTGCTGGCATAAAGTACGGAAATATCTGCCAACGTCTAAAACAAACATGCTGATCGACATCGCTGAGACTAGCGAGATGGTTGTTGCTGTCAGGCTGCATTTGGAGTTAAAAATATTTTATTTTGGCATATTGTCAAAAAAAAAAAAAAACATGCGGCGTGAAAAGAGCGTGCGGGCGGACGAGAAACTGTTTTTTTTTTTATTGTGGCCTTTAGTATTACTCTGGTCACTTGCATCTCAAACGAAACAATCCGAGCAAACTCTCTTGTGGCTATGCGGGCTCGTCTTCGAACCACCCTTTTTTCTGTTCTTTACAAATACACCCATTGATGCTAGAAAGTTCAAGTCCCAGCTAACAGTCTTGATGCCCCTGTTGTTCTGTTCAGTGCTAAAAATCTATACCTCTCCCTGTGGCTACTCTAGTGGCTACCGGTCCTTGACGCGCCCCGTGGTAGGCCCCCGCCACAAACAACACCATAGGGTAAATGTAACATAGGCCTATGCTGAGAACCGTACAAATCAATGTTAGGGAACACGACTGCTGAATGCCCTGACATTTCCGTCTGAAAAATAAAAATTGACAGTCTCAGTTAGCCTAAACCTAAATCGGTTTCTACTAAAAATACGCTTATATATTTAGGAACATCCGACTTAAAAACTGACATTATTGATTTTACGTTGAGTTCATAATTTCAAATCGTGTATCTCCTCAAAGGGTTGCACAGTGCTGATTTTCGGTCATAATGCTGTTGCTATACCGTACCTTGGGGTATTCAGATTTTTTTGTCCAAGGTCCGACTTGGGCCAGAGGGCCATTTTATGATATTCACACAATGGGCTTGAAATGCATCTTCTCCCAAAAGCTTCAATTGATGTTCCTCAAGTTACATGTAATAGGTTCGTGGGTAGAGGGCCATTGGAGTTGTTCAGGAATTTTGGGGCCTCAAGGGCCCATTATATAAATACATTGAAAATCTTTTATCTCCTACCAATTTATTTGCACAGTGCTGAGTTTCTTCATAATGATGGTCTATAGGCCTACTTTCAGGGTGTCCATGAATTTAGGCCTAGACCCAAGACCCAATGTGGGCCCGTAGCCCATCATGTGGAAATATTCAAAATGCTCCTCTTACAAGGTTTTGCTGCACAGTGCTGGCCATTCCGTCATATGATGTCCACAGTCGTACCTCAGGGTGTTCAGGAATTTTGCTCCAAGGTCCCCTTTAGCCAGATGGCACATTTTATGGAATTTCACACATCGGTACTTGAAATGCATCTCTTCACAATTTCCAATTGATTTCTTTAAAGTTACACTTTCTCCTTGTTTAGTGTCCATAGGGGGATTTGCGAACTTTGCTTAAGGCCCAATGTGGGCCCTAGAGGTCGTCATGTTAAATCATGCAAAATGCTGACTACAAATTTTGATGCACAGTCAGCGCTGATTTTTCTGTCATACTGACGGTCTAATAGCCGTACCTTTGGTTCCAGAATTTTGACTTGAGACCCAGTCCACGGGCCAAGGGCCCATCAGGTGCAATCACGCAAAATGCTTCTCCACAAGTTTTGGTGGGCACTTTGCTGATGTTCGATCATAATGATGAAATAGTCTTACCTACAGGCTTTTCAAGCACCAAATGTTAATTGACTCATGGGACATGTTTATGCTTTTTGTGAAGTCAGGTCGTCAGGTCATTAAAGGTCGCAATAATAGGCCATATGTGTATAATTTCCGAATGTAATCTCCTCCTACAGAGTACTTGGCTTTTTCTTGAACCTGTGTTAAATGTTCTCTTTTTTTCAGCTGGGTGTGTCAGATTTTGGATTGCACATCACGGGTCATTAGAATTAAAGGGACACAGTGGACATTCGGGGGGGACCAACTTAGTAATCATGTCTTATTGACATACTGTGATGTATGAAGACCAATGTCGATAAGGTTTTTACATTGGGCCCAATAGCCATTGTGAACATGCCTTCTGGCCTCACTGACTTGAACATTGACACATTTTCGTCTTACGTACAGTTGGTGCCGGTTTGAAGCTACAGCACCATTCTAGGCTCTTGTTAAGTGGTACTATGACATCGCAGCCCCTGCGTAACCTCACATGGAGTTGTTCTATTCCATTGAGGTGAGCGCGGTACTGTCTACCATAGTTTACTGTGATAATGTGATGGCCGTATGACATCGTAGCCGCTTACGATTAGGGGAGCTTTCTCTGTTACTACCGTGTATGGGTGCATTTAGCCTGATCTTTCATTTTTGATCGGTTTCAGCTCTGTAGCTAATCTATGTGCATCTGAATACTGCAAGTTCAAATGAACGACACTCGCTGTATCAATATATGATTATGATAACGAACCGAGAAATTTTGAGAGTAACTTCCTGTGGCACGCAGCCCCTACTTAGCGAGTCTTACCACAGGACCACTTGAATATGACTTCCAGAGTCATGTTGCATGTGAAAA
>JAODTK010000937.1:0-29645 GCA_026419785.1 Sclerodactyla briareus
CACCCCAAGTCTCGTATCTGGTGAACGATCTTGTGAGTTGTTAGGGTGGGAGGGGGGAGGGATGCAAGGCTGCCCATATACCCCACACAGCGAATACTGTCATAATCGGTAATACGAATAGGTATTCCCTTGAAACCATTTGAGATTAATCTCTGATATCTTGTGAACGATTTTGTAAGTTTCATTTAGAATTCATCTCTAGTTCGTTTGCTACAGGGTTCTTCAATGTCCATATTTCACATTGACTTTGTATTAACGGTTCCCTAACTTCCGCCGCGGTTCCCGTGACGTCCCAGGCACTTTGCAACACCTGGTTGTGCCTTCCATCGGTGGCACCCTGATCGGCTGGAATTCGTCAGAGGTTTGGCTGCTATCGTGTCATAAAAAGTACGACGAGCCAATTCACACGACATTGACCTTTAAATTCGGTTTGCATTTTGTTTAAGTTGGTGGGAGGGGCCCAAAACTATTGTGCAACTCAGGTGTCGGATAGGTGTGGTCTCTTTGATTAGGAAGGAATAGCTGGCTTGGTGACGAAATAATTCGATCAGTACTGAAAGAATGAAGTTTTTTGTTCGAATTTGGTGGGGTTTTCTATAATTCAATATTAAAATTTCACATCGAGTCTTCTCCTGAATTTCTTTCATAATGTATTATAACTCTATTGAATACAATTTCTATAAGGTTTTTTTTTTATCATTACCGAAAAGGGGCGGACGGGTTACAGAACAAGTGTTGTCCCCAAAATTTTCGTAACCCTACCATACCGCCATGTGCTCTTACTCGAGCTTTTCTGAGCAGAAACTGCAAAGCGAGCAGCGAGTATTTAGTACGAGCATTACCTGGTTGTGTTATCCCAACTGTAGTAGTATTTTGTACATATAATGTATAGCACGACTTAGAGTAAAAAGATTGCCAAGCCGATCAATCATCGTGTCGTCTTCTATTCAACTAGTTTATTAGTCCCACTGATACTTCGCAACCTAGTCTGCTCAAACCTCGTATGTACTAACCCGCCTTGTAATAAACGCCGCAATTCGAAATAGCTGGCCTGTTTGGTAATGAAACGCTGCAAATTGTGATGAAAAAATGGCCCGTTTGTCAGGAAATCTCCTGGCCCATTTTTGTATTAAAAAACTGATCCGCTTTTTAGTAAAACTGCCGCAATATGTATAATTTGTAAGGTAATTTTGACCCTAGTGTACGCTCGCTTAGCGCACTGGGGTAGGAGGCTGATGCACAATAATTGTTCTGTTACGGTCCGACTGGGCTAGTCGCTACGTACATGACACATTTCAGCTCGATATGTAAGTTCCGATGAGTATCTTATTTGCAGAAAGATGAATCGAAAAATATGATTGGTAGTTTGGGCGTTATGAAATTTCGTATTGGTTTCGTAATTTCGTAATTTCGTATTTCTATATTGGCACGTATAAACTATCGCCCCTCTCTAGTCGCTTCAAAGGCCTATGTTTGGACAGACTTTGGCACTGATCAGCAAAGGCACTATTTGGAGTACTTTGATAAACCAAGTTTGATAAACCTTTCAAAATTGCCCTAAATAGATCGGGTGTTGCATATGAATAAGAACGGATTCTTGGAGGAAAAAACTTCGACCATGGCCATCGTTGAAGAAGTAAAGTGTTTCGAAACACAACCACCGATTAAAATGCCCCGAGGCATATTCCGATTTGGACTGGTAAGAGTTAATCTTCCGACGTCCTCAAATGTTAGGTTCACATCTAGTCAGAATAACTCTAAACTCTAACTGTCTAATGACGGATGCGTCCTTCTGTGATACTTCCCATGATCATCGAAATGCCAGGCTACCTCGTGTCACAACTTCATCTAAACTGGGCGTCTTAATTTCGGGGAGTTAAATATCGACCGCATCCTTCCTCGCGACATTCGGGATTCTACTAAGATACACTACCAAAGTCACTATAACGATGGAGACAACTCTGCTTGAAGTAAAATGATCAATTTGTCTCACTATTAAAAGCCAATGTTTCATTTGGGTTTCACCCGCATGGTCCACTTGAATTCATGAAGGAGTATGAGCTCCAGACCTCAACACAAGGGAACTGAGATTGGGTTCTTGCATAGATAGAGTGTTTTTTTCTCACGGGTTCTCTCTAGAATATTCTAACTAACAGTTCATATGCTTGTGGGGATTTAAATTCATTGAAACATTGAAACAGTAAGCAAACCTAAAAAAACTAGTACATCTCAAGCTACAGGTATAAATACGTTCCATATAGTATGATTTGCACATGACTTGCCTCAGTTACTTAGGTATTCAGGCCACAAATCCTTAAGAGGCAAAGAAACGCAGTTATTCATTACGCAATACACAGCCTCACAGGCAGGGCCATCCGTGGATATCTTTTTTTCCCGGCGGGTGTGTGATGTTATGGTGGCCTCTGGGATATATCGTAAATCCGTTGCCCCAGCACTAGATCACCATCGGTATCAGCGGCATAACATAAAATGGCCCATGACTTTATTCTTAACACTGCCGGTAGGCATCAGGAATGCACTCATGCCCATGTTTTAAACCGGAAGCGATTGAGAATCTTCACGTCTTTCGGGAATTTTCAATATTAACAGTTGGGTCCCTGTTTGTCCTCATTTAACGTGAACGTCACAAGTCATTTAGTGGATTTATTCTGAATCACTTTATCACAGTTTGTATATATGTTGACCACCCAGAGTATGTGCATTGTTATGTTTCACGAGTGGATGCAACATATATCCCATGTCAATGAACACTGCTTTAAGTCTCGCATATTACATGGCGTAGTGGAATGTCCAGGTAGAATCAACCAAAATAAACAGCCCCACAAGATGAATCTGTTAGATTAGGTCCCGAGACAATTACCAAGTGTAGGGATTATGGCGCCCTCTCATGAAGTTCCAATAATGGACTAATCAAGGCTCTCCCACGTGTATTGACTCACTGAGTGTTTATCTTACATGCATCTTTCGAAACTGAAGGAAGCCACAGCCGTTCATCTATCTCACATATCCCTTCACTCTGTAATGTTGGAGGCAGAATCTTATCAAACCTCTCCTGTGGACCCGACACCCAGACAAAGCTTGCACTCCTCTTTTTTTTTATTCCTTGACGCAGTCCAGGAATCCAATGCAGTCAGACAGTGTGTGTATGTGTGTGGTGTGTGAGCCCCTGTGTGTGTGTGTGTTTGTTTGCCCGCGCGTGTGTGTGTGTGTGTGTGACGCTTGGATTGGTGGACAAAATCGACCCTACTCGCACAGATTAAGTTCCTACTTGTAATGTCGAGTACGTGTCCATAGTTTATTGTGGTCAGGTCCGAAATCACCGGGTCGCTCATTCCTTGGAGGGGCGGTCGGCGCGTACACTGTCATAGTTTGGGGGTGACTCCGCAGTTGCGCCATATTCGTTCCTCTGATCGGTTCTGCTGGGCCTGTGTTACCAAGATATAAGGGGTTGCTAACAACAACATCCAACTTCCTGATCATGTCGTCTATCGTCCGCAGCTAGAGCAAACACCCACACCGATCTTTTCCAACTCCTGGGCCTGCCGCCTGTGGCGGAGAATCGCACGTCCTGCCCACAACCGTCCGAGTCGTCCCCTGTGGTCCGTCTCCGACACGAGGTTCCCGAGGAACTTTACCCCGAACCCTTCATTCGGCTACCGTCTTGCGGTGAGCAGCAGCGTCAGTAGAGTTCCCGCGCCACATCCCAACTACTCTTTAAATCTCGATAATAACTCTGGAAGCTCCTACTTGGAAGCTAGCTCTGTTTACCACTTGCAACTTTCCAAAAGCACCAGTTGGATCCCAGACCCCAAAAATTACACCAGACTCCACTGTCCCGGCGCCGAGGAGGAACGCGGTTCAGGCTAACTCCGACACCCCTCATGGCTTTCTTATATTTTTCATATCTACAGGCTGGAGGCAGAACTTGCCACCGGTTTTCCTAATGCTGGTTATATGTTGAATCCAGCTGGATTCTTGTTTTTTATTAAGAAGTTTCGTATACGCTATATTACCTTTTTTAGATGACGATGCGACAGAAGACTCGATCTGACAACTGAAAGAGGCCAATCCCACCACATAAAATACGTGTTTCCTGGTCCAACTATTCCTAGCGCCCTGAGTAACGGTCCTGATATTTCTCAAGAAGTGCGGGCGTAGTTAGTTCCACATTTTTGCTCATGCTCTTCTATCTCCGCGATACTTATTCAGATCTTAGCATGCAGCAATGATCTTCAATTCATTTATAAAGTTGTCGAAGTACTTGCTCTCGCACAAAGTTGAATCGTACCATTCTATATTGCGACAAGCGCTGCTCAGGGACTACATTACCTACAATCTTATGCAAGATAATTATGATCGTACAAGAACGCATCTGTGAGTAGTGATTTCTTGCCAAATAGCCACCATCTGTAAATAAATGGAGATCTCTAACGATCATCTCAATCGATTATTCAACGGATCAGGGAAGTCCGTGGGAAAAATACTTACACCACCAACACGCCTGGATTGTATGTCCAGTTGAGTTCAGTAACACGTCTCTCCCTGCGATCATTAACTAGTTGCAAATGAATATATTGTGCCCTCTAATTCCTTTTTTTCTCGAAATGGAGGGGTTTCTAACCCTGCTTATGCTGGACTACGATATGGCATTACAATACAATACCCTGTGGATGTCATATGTATTATACAAGATTGGCTCACTCCAGGATTTGAAAACAATATGCACAAAATTCAATGATTGCGAATGTCAATACCAAGGCATCGTTTTTTGGGTACATCAAACTTTGGTCCAAGTTGTAGACATCAAACCAAGGGAATAAAACTTCGTTTACTCCTTTATGCCTATGATTTGTTTCAGTGCCGGAGAATCCATGGCGAGCATGGAATGGGTCAGTGTTTTAAAGCTATTTCACCATTTTACAGAGGACATACTGGCGCTTGTAAAATGTCTGGTCGCTACGAAGTGACCCAGAAGTCACAAGGTCATTAGGTCGCAATGAGGTCCAAAAGGTAAAAAGAAGTCAAAGTAGGCCACAAGATGTTTTGCACAGACGACACAATTTACCATTACGGGCAACTCATAAAATGTGCTGTTGCACAGTTATGCTGTTCAGTTCACAGGCCCTAAAAACAATACACTTCAACAAATCGTTATATAACTTTGGCGGCGATCATGGGGGGTGGGGGGGGGGGGGGGGGGGGGGGGGGGGGGGGGGGGGGGGAATACGCGGACGGCGTTCCACTTCTTGCATTTTTTGGTTTTAGGGGACGCATTGCATGTTTCCCCCCCCCCCAATATCGGTCCCGACTGCTATTTTCGCGGACTGTATCCGAATATTCACCAGTAACCAATTTGTAAACAACTTCCTAATGACCTAAATTATCAAGCTGAGTAAATCTCGCTGCTCCATTTTCGATTTTTTTTTGCCAACGCGCAGTTATTTTCATGAGCCGTCCAAATATCGCCTTAATAATTTCGATGGAATGCCCAAAAATGTAACTTTTTGGTTTGTCAGGAAAGGTATGTTGAGGCGACGGGGGGTAAGGCGAAAGACCTGCTGGGACCGGAATAGAGTATTCAGCATCAAGTTATGGTGCAACTACTTGTTGAAAGTTGTGTGCGTGCACGGTGCATAGGGGACAGCACACGGTGCTGGGTGTGAACCCCTCAAATAGCCGTCGAACATTCGGGCCATGGAACCCCACCCCTTCATGCAAGACATGTTCGAATTCAGGTGAAGAAATTTATAACATCCAAAGAGTGCCTTACTTTTAAATTGAATGTCCAGACAACGCAAACATTTCGCGCGCTCGCGCGCAGTTGCGGTTATACTAATTTGGCCATTGTCCGCTCCATTGGAAGTGTCTTTCGCAATGCGTCTGTTGTCCACCACTCCACAAGGAATATAACAGAAAGCCCAAGGCTTGGTGATTCTTGACTGCTTCAGTTCTTCAGTGTGATTCTCAATGACCAAGTGTATCTATAGTTGCATCCAGACTGGCCTTATTAGCACTCTCCTATCTGGAAGTTGGGAGGGTAGTGGGCGGCTGGGCGCCCAACTCACATCTGACACACAGCACTGGCAGCAGTGCCGAAATCTAAGTCACAGTCATTGCGAAGAACAATACTTTTGAGCAGAGTGGCGGAGTTTGATAATGGATACTGGGGGAGGGGTCTAACATTTTCAAAATTTCTGATTTCAGATAAAATAATATCGTAATTTTAAATATCCTAATGCGATTGTTCTTCTCTGTCAAATCGATCGAGGGCAGCAAATACGATTTAGTAAATTTAAATTTCACTTTCCCGCAGACCGCCGATGCCCCCCTCCTCCCACTCAAGAGCATTTTCCGCATTTCAGGTAACTTAGATGCAATCTGATGCAATTTGACACTCCTAAACCATTCACTTTTCCTCCAATGCATACTTTGCCTTTTCAAAATTTTAACTGAGCTCCATGGGCATAAGTAGGTTTTTTTTTTTACTAACTGGGGTTGGTGGTCATTCTCACCTGACAGCGGACCGCCAACATAGGCATACGGGACATGCCAATTAGACCATTCTAATAGCTCGCTGGCCCGACTTTCAATGTTTCAAGTTCAACACTTTGTGCTCCTTACTATGTTTTACCAGTGCAACGCTGGCACGGCATTTTTTTTTTTTTTTTTGGGGGGGGTTAACCCCCTACTACATCTGGAAAAAAAGGATCTCGTATGTCCACGTCCTTCAGCTGACTATCCAGGACGCTATTTGTATGTATGTTTAACTTCAATCCCATGCCGAATTACAATGCTTCAGTTTCAATTCGCAGATTTTTTACATGTTTTTTTTCGTATTGGTTTGTAACACGAATCTATCCCTACCTAATCTCTAATCCTATCAACTTAACATCACAATTGATTGTCATACAATACCTACAGCCAATCAATCACTCTGCAGCCGTTTGAAATAATGCTTGTTAATTCAAGGAAGGAGCTCCGTCATTGCGCGCGAAGCGCAATAATTTGTGCACATTTTGGATGCAGTAAAAACTAAAATCTTTGTTGTAATTGTTATTTCAACGTTCCTTCCATGAATAAGAATTTCCTCTTGATTGAGTGAAAATTTACAAAATTGAATGATCTCGGACCTCAGTCGTCAATCTGGCGATCTGTCAGAAATTCCAACTGGATTTTCGAAAATTCAAACTGCTCTGCTCTTTTTCGGGGTGAGACACCCCCCCTCCCCCAACCACACCCCTCTCGCGACGCACTGCACACAAATCGAGCACCGTTAGAGGGGACGATGCTGATATCACTAATTCAATACGTTAGTGGGTGCATGCGATTAGCGCCAACTTAAGTAAGAAGTAAAGTGAATGACTTTCCGTCTAGCATCGTTCAGGGCTGGCATATAATCGCGCCATCCATTCACGGATTTCACGGATTTTGCATGTTTCTATCTTTCCGATAGGTGTGGTCCCCCTACATACAGGGAATGAGTGCGTGTAATCAGCACATATAATTTAGCTCGTGGTGGAGTATGATGTCTTCATGGGGGTTGTTATAGACTAACAATGCCCCACGTAGGACCACCGCAATCGAGCGACACAGCTTCCGACCATGGTTGACCCGAGTGTACCAGTTGTGTTATGCGATCGGAGAAGATCACCTAGCAAACGCACGCCAATTACACCCAAAACGATGCTGCAACCTGTGTAAGAAAGCATATGTGGTCATTTGTATCAGAAGCCGAACGCGTATGTCTGACAATTAGAAATCACGCGTCAACTGCTTATCAAGAGCATGTTTCCTCAATAATCCTCAGAACAAAGACAGCTTCAGAACTAAACGGCATCCCGATAAGCTGAACTGACACTTTGCATACACATCATTTTGTCCTCCCTGTACTGACTTTCACTGCCACCCATAGTGATTTTCCCACAAGACATATTGCTTTCCGTGATATCGACGCCATCCCGCCGGTCGTTGTCCAGTTGTAGCTTGAATACACACCTATCAATGACTATCATGAAAACAAATTAACCAAGATTAATCTTCTACTTTCCTTTTCCCTCTACTTTCGTTCCCCTGAAGCAAGCAGCATAATCAATAACACTTTGAATGCATCGTTATGTTTGAGTGCTAACTTTTGTAGGGTATTGTTCGCGTGGTTGCCCAACGGATACATTGTAAGGTTGCCAAAACAGAGAATGCTTATTTCACTAATGTCCCATAAATCCCACGCAATTGCCACGCGTGTACAGATCCCCATGTACAACGATCACTTTTCGATAAATCACAACAGCGATCTCAGATCTAGCCTCGTTACTACTTCTCCTTCCTCGTTTTATTCAACAAACTAACAAGTTATGAAAAATCTCACTACTTCACACATTAATAATTCTATATACATTATATAATCCTTTCAGACCAACACATTTCATCATGAACACTATATTTCTAGTCGATATCCCAACCGTCCTTCTACATTCTCGATATCTGTCGTACCCATATCACTACTAGTCTACTCCTTTTCCGACCCTAACCCTCCTTTTTGATTAACAACCGGTAATCATTATGAATATAGTGTCTCTGGTTCAGGTGATCAGCAACTACATAGCAAGTGGCTGTGAAATGAGTGCCAAACACGAAACTATGAACCGAAACCACTGTTTTAAAACATGGACGCTAATAGTCCCTAAACCAACGTACCAATACCCTGGAAAACCCTCATCTATCCATCTGAATGGAGTCAGAGACCCTGTTCAACACAGGAACCACTCTGTATTCTGATTGCTATCTGGTGTTATTTTCACGTGATGCACGCTAACGCAAAGCTCTCTGTGGGACGACGGTGGCGAGGGGGGGGGGGGGGGGGGTAATAATATCAATTACGGCTCCAACTGTACGCTTATGTTTAGGCTAGCTGGTGTTCGTAACTCCATCCCAACCATGGCGTAGCTAAGGGTAACATGTAACATTTTGACTTCTCACTGCCACGCAGTGAGAATTGTCAATTCCACCATTGTTATAACCGGCCATCTGCCCTTTTCAGGCATGTCCAACGTCGCAGCCAGTCACCCTCGCAAGCTGAATCTATTCACCTTTTCCGGAATAATAGGGTTTCCTTTACTCCCTATAATGGAGCTGTATGACAAATTTCACTAGTTTCGGACAGTTTATCTGTGTACTGCTTGGCTGAATTATCCCTTCCAGGTGGGTCAAAGTGTCAAGCAACAATTTGCCAAAATAATGATTTTCCGATCCCTCGAACCCAGTCTGTAATAAACAAAAAATCGATGACTTCCGATTACCTTTGACCTACCACAAAACCTATAGGGATCTGCTCCACTTGGGGACCCTCGCTACATTCTCTCCCATTCCTACTGAACATAAGGTCATCTTATTCTTGTGAGAAGCCTGCTTACGAAATTTTAGGTCTGGACAGATATCCAGACTTTCGACTTTACCCTTGGATTGAGTGATGGCGCCGATCTTCTATACCCTTTTTGATTCTTGTTTCATAACACCTCGTTTCGTGTTTGTGTTTCTCTCGGCCTGTTCTTATAGTTTTGCCCTGCCCCCGATCCTCTGTTTGTTTACAATTCTCCGTCCATTTCTGGCTGAGTGGTGAGTACGTGTCAGTTTATTTATTGTGGCTATCATTTTTAAACTAGGTTCCCACGTATTTAAGCTTGCCAGAATAGGACCTTGGGGCGTAGACGTTCGTCAACGCTTTTCGCGGATGCATATCGCCATGTTTTCTCTTACATTGTTCTTCACTGTTGATCTATTTTATGCTCACTGCTATATTCAAGCCACAGAAATGTGGAACACACGTCACGCCTCACTCCAGAAATGCAAATATTCTTGTCGTTTCGAAAACAACCCCTGCAGGTCCAAGCCACGCTACCCTATTACGGATATCAGAAAATATATCTCCTCATAGCATTGGAATGCTCCTGTTATTGTAAATTCCAATATGTGACACATAACTTATTCCAGTCTTCAAAACAGCCATGTGTTTGTTGTTCTTCGTCAATCTCTTGTGTTACTTGTTGCGGACCTGATCAAATTTATTGCCTATTTGGAACAACCTGACCGTACGTCAACTCCAAATTTGCCTTTGCTAAAACACCATCCCAGACGAAAGAAATAGTATTATGACGGGCTCTCCTCAAGAATAAGAATTATCTTCTAACATTGTGAACTTTAAAAGTCTCGTATCTACTGATTAGCGGCGTGACCCACACCATGATTGAAATTTACAGCGCTGCATTCTTATTGACTGTGATAAATTATTCGACAGCATCAAAGATCACCACCCCCCCAGAAAAGTCTTTCCCCCCGGACTATTAAACTCACAGCGAAAGACCGCCCTACGGGGTGGATAGTGTTTCCCTCTCATCGTAGGTCACACTCAGCACCGAAATCAAATGGGACACATATCCTGCCAATATACACAATCACGAAAGATTTTTTTATATCTATATATTCTACCACAGGCAACTAGGCTCCCCTCGCCCAAGACCCATTGACAAATTGAGACTTAGTGTTGTTGGTTGGCCAAAAGTTCAGTGCTGATACCGAGTACCTCTGTGATGAATTTTAATAAACAAGCTCTGAAAGGTCATCCTCCAAAAAACCTAGAAGATGCCCATCCTGAATCCTGTGGGAAACTGACTGAAATTACATTGCCGACGACACACTTTGACAAGATAGTTATTACCTTTACTGACATAGTTACTACTCCTGAACAAATAGATTGAACTCAGCTATTGAATGCCTTTTTCACACAGCCATTAGCAAAATAATGGGGGCAAAACAAAGCAGGTAATGTTTGTTCGGGCGCTTCTCCGATGTTATGACAACATGCTTCCTAAAATGGAACACACCTAACCACAGAAGGATTCAACAGTTCTGTTACTTGTCACAAAAGTCTCAGTCATAACATTGATCGTTTAGACAAGGTGTCATCTAGTGACACTAGGTCTAACATTCAGTCCTTTAGAAAGCATGGTCTGTAGTGTCAAGCCGTTGGTTTTGCTCATTTTTCGAGGACCCTGCGATGAACGAACCCCCTCCCCCAATCCTTGTATAGTTAGGGAAATTGATTCAAGAGGCAGTGAGACACATGGTTATGTCAATAGTAATGGTCTCTTATCGGCGCACCAACAAGCTCCACCAAACTGCCCACTAGGGCGCCATTGGATATGATGAAGGTGAAGAGTAAACCGATTTTTTGAATTAACTTCCTGCATCTCGCCTGAGACAGACCCCCCGATGCCCCACTATCACACATGCGAACAAATTGTCAGGAGAAATCCGTAAACAGGAAATGGACAGTTTCGCTAAAATACCCTATCTATGCAAACCATTGTAGCTAGTGTCAACATATTCCAAAAACATTTAATGAAAAGTATTCCGCTCATCGTCTCTCGCTTCACATGTCCCATCATCCTCCTACCCATATTGGAAAACTACAATATTCATCTATTCTGCATGAGCGACAGGGTCCAGGGACTTGAGATGTCCTCAAGAATAGAGGATGTCGCATTGTTGTATTCTCTCCCCTCCGAGTTCCTTACCCAAGCGTTTCAATTTGGATTCTCTCTGATGTTCCCTCTGCCAATGATAATGCCTTACATATCCATCATCAATAATGTAATCCTAGTCATGAATGCCACGTTTTCCCATATTTAATCAACTCTCACCATGGATATCATTGTGTTTTGGGTGGGGGGTACATGCACATAGTCCGGAACAGTATAGATTAGTGTCATTCGTCATTCTTCTTTATCTATATCTGTTCAATATGTCAGAATACGAATTAATCTGAATTTGAGAACATGGAATACTCACGAATAAAAATCACTACGAGAGTTGCAGTTTTGTTCGTCAATGCCGAAGTGGCATACCTGTAGTATAAAATTACCTTCATACAGAAGCTCTCTTCCCTTACATCAACAACACACATTTTTTCCTGCTAGTCTTAGTGAGTTTTAAGATTCTGTCACCATAGCCTAATTTTCATATTGGGGTATTTGTTTTCAGTTAATAATATACTGTTTAAAACTATCGTCGAAGATAAGGTAGATTTTTTTTTTTTATCCACAAATGAAATTTATTTCCACTTGCGCGACCACGATACAGGGATGGTATATTTTTCCTCCATACAAATACGATAAAATAGTGTGGCATAGCTACTGCATATCGTTCAAAATACACTTATCTCTCTGGTCGTTCAGATCACTGTATTGAAATTGCAAAACAGAGTTGGAAACTCCTATCAATCTCCTTACATGAAACAGTATCCAACTTCACAGAACTCCTAATTTTCCACCACGAAGAATGAAATACGGAACTGCGTCGTCGTGCCACATGGCCAAAGGTAGCCTTCCGATTGGCACATATATAGAAGTGAACAAAACCAAAAAGTTAAGAATGAAATAACCCTTTTTGTCTTTGCCTCCACCTAGGGCTGGGATTGATGACCCAATGAAAATGTGCGAGACATGTAGGCAATTGAACAATCTAATCCGAGCTATTCGGAAGTCCATTATGCCTTATGACTCTGAGAAGGCTCCTGACATCACAAAGGCCAGAACCCTTGAACAGCTTCTCAATAGTTTCGCGCGACTCAAGACAATGGGGTTGTTAGTTTTTTTAGATAGGATTAAGAGTTGCTAGACACCTCAATTATTGTGTAACAACACATGTGTAATTACGTCCCAATATTCAGCAAATATACACACAATTGCTCCACAGCAGTTGTACCTTTCAGCTGGGTCCGAAAAACAAGGGGGCGGGGGTCTCGCTCTCCGAGTGATGTCTTCGATGGATATGCCGTAGTTCAACAAACAAACAGTGTTAAAGTTGTATGGTCTGCATAGTTGTGCAAATAGTCGATCTCAAAATAGGTCTGGGCCAAATTATGGGGTCAGAAAATATAAAAGATTCGAATTCAGCCATAATGTTTCAAGTGATAGTGATATGTAAAAAAAAAAACCTACCTTAATTTATAACGGAAAGGAAAAGAAAAAAAGGATAATATTCATATAACTATTAGTACAACGGATCATCGGGTACTCCACAGGCAAAGATAACAAGGGATCGACTTCAAAATGCGGTTTGTGCACTCTATTATTCCTCAGGTTTGCGAATAAACTTTGGCCTATTCAACAGTTCAAGCTTTCGCTCTTGGGGACCCGCTTCCCATCTTTCCAATCCAGCCGAGAGGTGGACAACTATTGAAAGAAAAAAATTGGGGGGGCACTATAAACGGCCAGTAATGAACCAGTAAAAAAGGTAAAAACAGAGTAACTAAAGGAAAACTCATGATAAATACAAACACGTCGGACGAATCTGAGAACACAACTGAGGAACAATATTCCCTCGATGTAAATCATTGTACGGACAATCCTGGTCGATGGGAATGTCTGGTCATCATCCTCGTGGCTCCAGAACTTCCTCTTCCTCAGACACATGAAGAAGTATGATATGCCCACTACGGGATACGCCAATAAGGCGTCTACTAAAATCACCTATTGATGTGAGATAGGTAGTACAGCATAGATGATTAAAAAACGTTTCAACAACCGCATCGACACGTATCATTTATGTTCAGGTAACCGGATGCTGGCAGTTGATAGATTTCTGTGCGATCGGAAATAAAGCACCTGAATGAATTGTCCGTGTTCCGCGTTATATTATATCGGTGACCCTTGAATTCGACGATTTTCAGTGCTGCAAATGCCTCCTACATAAACTTCAGCAAATTGAATAGTAGTTTACAATATTGAGGTGTTGACAGCGGCTAGTTTATGAAACACAAAAACAAAACCAAAAAGAGGATCGCAAAAAGCAGTTGTAAATGTTCGACGGAAGTAGGTAAGAACGAAAGTGTACAAACACACCAGACTGGGACAATGCATGAATCATATGAGGAACGTTACTTTTTATACATAGAAATAATTACACTTCCACCTGTAGGTTCTTCATGAACGCATGTGTTAACTTCGGGCGAAGATTCCGGAATATTGGCCCTTTCTCCGTGATAACATTCCTTGTCGACAGCATCGCATCAAACTAGGTTTTACAGTTTTTCAAATAGTTATGAATAATATCTTGAACCTGCTTTAGTGATCGTGATTTGTTTATCATACCGCAGTTCAGGGTTGAGGAAAAGGGAGCTTCTTAGCGAAAGAAGCAACTGCAAAACGCATCTAGCTGCGTGGGGTATGATTTATTATTTGACACATTGGGGCCTGGGCTGCCTAGCAGGGACGCAACCCACAGCAAGGAAATAAATGCAGGTGATAAACTTCTCTGTAACCTCTCTCTTCGGGTTCTTAGGAAGCCGCTTAACCAGTGTTTCCCTGCTATGGTGGGAAATGAGGGCGATTGTCTGGGGGAGTGGATAGTCAAAGTCGGTGCAAGCAATGCATAAAAGGTGTATTGAGTGGGTACCCATGAAAACACCCGACACCGATCCCTTTGACGTCAATGATGGTGTCCTTTGGAGGCTACGGCACGTACTGAACCTCCAACGGCCTTATCATTGTGCTTGAGCGCTGAGGCTTGGGTGGGGGGGGGGGGGGAATGGGAATGGACGAGAGTGATTCTTCCGTGTAATTGCCCTAAAGTTTGGGCAGAATTCCATCACACTGGCTGGATGGGCCCACTGGATCACAGGAGTGCTCCGAATCACTTGTAGATGAGAGAATACTGTAGGACTCTTTGTGCTATATCGGCGACACATTAAGTGAGAGTGGCAGCTAATGAAGCAGATCAAGGTATGGGGGAAGAATTTATTCTAGGAAAATGATGCCTTCCTAACATGTCTGGCATTGAAAATATTTTATACAACCCATTTGTGCGTAGCTCATGGCATGGCAGAGTGATGTTGGATACCTGAGATGGAAGATTCGACGGAGAATCAGGAGACTTAGGCATTTCTGCTTATTTCTCAAGGACCTGGAATCGGATCCGTCTCTCCGAGGAACTGTACTCCACGATTTGTGGCCTGAAACCAGAGGACGAAGAGAACTTGACAGGTGTATGATGCGTTGAATGCTCTCAGTAGTCCTGATATGAGATTGGCTGGACCCAGCAGCCCCCATGGTAGACCGAAGAAGACCTCGGTTAGTACGCATAACAAGATCTCGAGGACTGAAATATGGATCCGGCTTACAAGGACCGTACAAGTGGAAGTTGGTTCTGTGAAAAGCTGCCATGACACCGTTCTTGATCACTCTTCTGACAACGAACCCCACAGAATGATGATGATGTGGAAGAGTAGGCCAACAGAAAAAAAAAAACCACACGTCTCCTCTTGATATTCGGGACCCGCACATTCCCAGCATAAGGTTGCACTGGGATATTGTCGTATATTCAATAATTCTTCGGGGTTTTCTTGCGCAGTATTACGAAATTGACACTTGCAAAAAAAAAAATCCCATATTGAAATACTTACATGCAGGTGTAAACAAGAAAGCCAGAGTCGTACTATAGTAGGAGTGACTCGTAAACAAGGCTTGGAATGACGTCTTTTTGCGTGTAGTTGTGCGAATAAAGATACTACAGCATGCTCACAACAATACAACCGTATTTGGGTACCTTTTTTCTTATATCAGCCATGTTGTGCAGTCAACAGGACCAACGTCGTTACAAACATCAGCAAGTTAATGTGGTCTCTTCTGCTACACAATTGTGGGGCCATTGGTAGATAACCCAATCATAGTGGTACTTACAATCCTCCTGGAACCCCCCCCCCCCCCCACCCAACCCCCCCCCGTCAGTGGCTGGGCAAGGTGATGCTTGTTCCGTAGTTTAGTCTCGATCTCTGCAAGATCTCGCCCACAGTATGGAGTGTCTCCTATTATACGTAGTAAATGAATGTTGGCAGAAAAAGAGCTTCACAGGAAGCGAGAATGGAAGAAAGACAAAGCAATCACTTTATAGAGCATATAGACTATTTATTTTCATAATCTATTATACACTGACTAGAAAAAAGTGTTTATGTAACGTGATCCAACGCGGTTGTCAAATCACTCACTGAAGAGGACTCATTCGTGAAACATCAACTCACGTTTACTAGCTTGAAAAGAATGGTCTTTCATGAATGATATCGTTCATTTGCTGCGATGACTTTTTTCCATTCTACGAATGAACATGACTAGGATAGAACTGACTGCGGGAAAATTATTCGTTTTCATAGTACCCTATCAGCCAGTCTACTATAGGGCTTAGGCCATCCATGATTACAGGCCATTTGCATTTTGTGTAATTGCGTCATTGACTCAGAGTCATTCTGGTTTATTATTCCAAGTACTAGATATCCAGTACCATATCAATTATTGAAATAGTCTCGAACTCATCTTTCATTTCGTTTTTCTCAAGCAGCATGGACAACGTAACCAGCTTGATGCACAGTAGGGCTTGTTAGATCGCACTTTGTGGGGTAGTGTCCTGTGTAAGTATATTCCAAACAGTGAACAACATAACCCTCCTGCGTTACTAAGTCATTATGCAGAGTTAGTGGGATCCCACTGATGTTCCGTTGAATGTACATGACAAAAGTTGATGTGAAAACAAGCGGTGATGGCAGCAGACGATTGATACGCCTGCGTAGTTAGCATGTGTGCATTTCTTGGAAAAAGCGGTGAAGTTCTGTGATGAACTTCGCACGATCCTTTTTCGAAACCCGAAACCAAAAGGCTCTTAGTGATCCGACTCTTCCTGACAACCTATAGCCAGACACAAGGACAAGTGAGAATTGTACCAGTGTTGACCTCTGAACTACCCCCAAAACAATAGGGTTCATGTACTCATCATGGGGAACACACATACAGTATGAGTTCATCCCATCCAGGTCGCGGATCGCAGTCATCGTTGTTCACAAGCCAAAAGTTGGCAAAAATTATTGACTTTTCACAAATTTTCTATTTTTCAACACCAGTTCACCACGACCTATACTAAAAACAATAGGGTTCCGGTACTCCAATGAGAAAGCGCACACCAAATTTGACCCGATCGGACCAACCATTTTAGACTTATCCTGTTCACAAGGTTGCCGAATTGACCTCTGGTGACCTCAGAAGACTCTGACTGACCCCAAAAACAATATGGTCTAATTGTTACTCATCGGGGAACAACATATCAAGGATGAGCTTCAGCATCCAGGTGGGGTCGAGTATCGTGTTCACAAGCCAAAATTGGCCAAATATGGATTTCAGAGAATTTCTATTTTGACCAAAATTCACCCTCCGACTTTACCAAAAAACAATAGGGTGCTGAACTCCCCACAAAAAAAGCTACACACCAAATTGAAACCCGATCAGACCAACCATTCTGAACCATTAATTTTTCGTGTGGTTCACAAGTTTCCAACTTGACCTATGGTGACCTCAGATGACCTCTGCCTGATCCCAAAAAACAAGAGGGTCATGAACTTCCGATCATCATGGGGAACACAATAACCAAGGATGAGCTTCATCCATCCAGGTGGGTAGAGTTATCGTGTTCCCAAGCCAGGTGTCACACACAACATACCCAACACACGCGCAAAACACAATTACAACACACACACTGGCATGAGGCATAGATCCTCCGATTCGTAAAGGAATCAAAAAAGTGAGAAATATAAGTTCCATGAAAAATGAACGGTTATTATATCATATATAATACAGTACCGTAATGACTTCCCCGCAGTGTCACTTTAAGTTTTTACATGTAACTGGTTGACGCAGGTGGTGCATGTTGTTACGACCTCGACTTTCAGCATCAGTCCAATTGATAGATATTTTTTGAAGAGAACAAGGGTTTTGTGGTGTCTCCTGGGGCCCTAATATTCATCTAGCATCAATGAACAGCACTTCGCTTCCTTTGGAAAAGAACTGAAAAAGTTAAACTTTGAGGTTGTTTTTTTCCTATCATCGAAATGATATCTCAAAAAGTATGCACTCCATTCCGAATTATTGCATTTTTAACAGACGGCAAGGATAAGCTTCCAGGATGTGTATGTTTTTTTTTTCTCCTCGAGGGCAATTCGGGGACCATGGTCATATCTAAGGATTCTCAGTTTTGAGATCTTGACCTTGGAGAATATGCAGAGATGCTGAACAATAATACTTCGAAGGTCGCTTTGAGGAATATATTTGTGACACTTAATCTGAACAGCAGGCATCCAGTTGGTATTAGTATGAGCGTAACTACCTGAATCGCTTAACGTCAATGTACGGTAACACATGTATAGACACCACGTATCTGTAATCATCGGCTTATGTTAAATTACCCCTGAACAGCGCGGTGTGTCATCAGCTGGAACGACGACTTTGCCTCTAATGGTCTCCAGACCATATTTTCAATATCAGTTATTAACATAAAGATTATCCCGAAAAGAAGACTCTCAGAATTCCTCCAAACCGGAGAATCTCCCGGATGCTCGAAGTCTACATTGCCAACTACCGATTTTTTTTTTCTTTGTAGTTGAGCAACAAAGACCCTGGATATGCAATAAACTGCACTGAACGAATTTTCAAGAGTGAGGAAAAGTGTATATATAATATTCCATATGGGGATGAGCGTTGCATTGTGGGGAAATACAATATGCCAGTCTCATGAATGATTAAAATTCCCTTAAACAGGAGAGCAATTTTATTCTCTCGAATAGGAAATCGCCTGTAACTGGCAAATGGCATGTGGGCCTAGGTGACCGCTAAGTGGAAAGCATGGCGTGATACACATCGCAACAGCTTTTTCCTAATGAATAAATCTCCCAATCAGCAACGCCGAAACTCCAGACATCAGAATGTGCAAAGTATCGACCTAGAAACAAGTCTCTGGAGCCAGCCAAGTGATCGGTGGGACTTCTATATTTGGGTAAAATGAGAGCAAAAAATAATAACATCAATATACTAAAGTAATATTTATTTTTATTTTATATCGTTAGGCCACCTCATTTGCAATTACTACCATCGGCCATGGTTACATTTAATGGTAAAACTATTCGAAAATGTTCCGTAATAAATAGAAATAGTCCCTGCGTTTCTACCTGACGAGGAGGTACTCAATACCACCCAAGTGCTAGTTTCGTGGGTAGCTTCTTTTGCCTTTTTGACTGTATGCTGCTGACCGCAAGATCATCGGCGTTGATGCGTGTGTTTATAACACAGTCTTTTAGAAGACGAGAAAACATCTTAATCCATCGTACTTTACAATCATGAAAAACTAAGATCCATTTACGCGCAGACTTGTTTTTACGTGGCCTATTCTCGCTTTATAAAAGGTTTAGTTGCGTGTCTCCTTAGCATCAGTACCTGAGATGTTGTTCCACGCACTCATTGAACAACATCAGCATTACTCCGTTTGTAATCGACTTGGATAATTGCATAATATGGGAAAAAAGCAGAATAACCATCAATAAGACCAAAGGTATTTGGATCAAGGATTATTTTATAGTGGCTTGATCAACGATATCAATAGCAGTGCTGAAGGAATGATGACACATAGATGATGGGGGACAAGGGTATTACTACGAGGCCGCAGGGTTAAACCCAGGCCAGTTACTATGACAAAAAATACAGACCTGCCTCAATAAGTGAGCTACCCTGTCTTTCTGGCTAGATCATTAGGCCAGATATCGTACAATTCCATCGGCCCTTGGAGTTTAGTAGAATTTTGCGTGATGCAAGGACCTGGATGTCGCACGATTATATAACAAGAACGAGAGTATTCAGGTTTTGTTTGTTAGGTCGGGCAGAACGTTGAAACACATCGTTATAGTTACACACCTCCTCGAAGAGGGCAGTGATCTAATAGTTCAAACAAATAAATATTTCAAAGCCATCAAGACCACTTTTATTGTTAAACAGAAAGAAGCGAATTTATAAATGTGGGCTTTTCACGGAAATCAACTACATTGTCACAAGCCGTTCGATTCCCACTGCTCTGCGGGGATTAGTACCATATCCGTGAGGGCTTACTCAGTAGTAGTACAAATAAAACAACAGCCAATGTACATGATGCGTTCTTTTAGGGATAAGTAGGGAAGCATCTGGATTGATCTCATACGTGCTCGAGGGGAGGCGAAAAACATAGGTTCAACCATCGATTTATTACTGGAGGCCTTCTAAATGTGGTATAAAAGAGAAGTGTATCATCGTAAGACAAGATGTCGCTGGGCGAATGGGAGGGCTTTCAAACAAGGATCCGTTTGTTTTGATCGCTTGTAATGATTCCTCTCGCAGGAGCGGGGTATCTTTCTAGTTACTGATGTCGAATACAAAATAAATCCCGATTAGATATATCCCAAGGCTGTTAACTATTGTATCGCCAGTTATAGAGACCTCTTCCGTTTAGACAAATTTAACGTCGTATCACCTACCTGACGGTAACGAGAGAACTCATTCTGCGCACAATCGATGTTATGGCAGTAAGCTGTAAGGTCATATCCTGTCGAGCCGTATAATAGATTTTCTGCCCCCCCCCCTCTTATGCGATACAGCAGGGACTCCTGATAGTCCTGAGCAGAAAATCTCTCAACGCACATGCGACATATTCTTGTAGATGAAGCTACGGCATGCATAACAACAAATAAATAATCAGAGGAGAGTGGATTATCGATATGTAAAACGGAGTGATTTAGTCGTCGATACAATTATAAAAGGCGGGATTATTGAAAACAGTATGCTGTTTCATTTCAGGATATGTAGAGGAACCTCGCTTATCAAATTGCAAAAGGGGACACACTCCTGCGGCACTCTGTGCACACACCTGTACAAGTTTTATTGAGAGCACCCCTGCATGCTAATCGTTCCACGATGCTGCTGTTACCGCTTGCGGCAATTCTGGGAAACGTTGGACGGTACGTGGCCACCACAATAATTTACGCGCATCAGGTTTACATTGAGCGAATTGCAGGCGGTACAAAACCTTCGATGGATCATGGACAACTAAAATCGGGGGTCTCGCCTCGATGACTTAGAATCATTCGGCATACTGATACATGAATTAGTGAGCGGGGATCGGGCTTGGTCAAACGGGAGAACCCCCCACTGCTGATCGAAGGTTTGTCTCCCACAACAGATTGAACACCTTCCACTGGCATTGAATAGGACGTGGCGCCCTGTTGCTTCTTTTATACCCATTACTTACAAGTTGTATTTAACATTTCCATTTTTTAAATGTGTTAGGGGAAATATGCAAACGTGAAGCGTAATTGGTGTTCTGACTCAGGGCCTCTGGATTTTGTATTATAGTAAACGAAGCTTGATCCTACACCCTACGAGGAAACCTTTTGTCTGTTCTTCTTTTCAAATCGGCCACATTGTGGACTGGTCGCATGATGGCCCATGTTCCAACCAGGAGGAACTCAGACTGCTCGATGTGTTCGTTGAATTCACATGACGTTCCGACCAAGACTAAAATCAGAAGGATTGATGTACTATTTACTCTAGAAACAACAGAGTGATCAGAATTGACCAGAAATCGAATCATATGGGCACCTACCAGAAAGACGTATGCTCATTTTGGACCAGAACATGTTAGTACATATTTGACATGACAGGCAGACCGGATATCTTCTGATTAGGACATCTAGGGGATTGTAGCATTTTTATTGAGAAGAACGAGAATTTGAAGAGTATATTCGTAAGTAAACATTTTCAGCAGCAGAATTAGGTATCTGCTCAGACTCCTTACCCATCACCGGCTATCGCAAGAAGGCCGCGTTAAAATGCATGTACGGCGTTTTTAGGTTGTGGTCATGCTAATTTGCAATAACTAGGAGTAACATTTTTAATATTTCGGATAGCCCAAACTACGAACAACTTAACATCGGATTGACATGTTACTTCGATTAGAACTGCAACCTAGTAAGGGTAGTAATGTTAAAAAAGTCATTCATTTCATTGATAAAGGTCACAACGCGGGCCGAACTTTACAATTGGGCTCCGTTTGCTTGACGATTCGAAAGTATTACTATTTTTGCAAAAAGTGACTGTAATGACCTTTGATTCATTGCGAATGAACGGGTGTTCAACTGCGACCCGGGAGTCGGAGTATGAAGGAATTGTACTGTTCCAATCGCCTGTTTTGCCCTTTGCATTCCTTGCGGCAGGGAAGAAGGAATCTATTCAGTCTTATCTGTGCGTATGTGTGTTGGTACCAAGTAGGAACACGCAATGTTGTATTGGAAATTTTGGTCGTCTAGGTGAACTACATCTGGCGACCTCCTGCGACCTCAGGTGCCTTGACCTCATCTGACCGGGGACCTGTGACATTCTGCGAGTCCGTTTCTTCGTAACGACCAGTACTAGGCGTGTTGCAATCGAACCAATAAGTCCATTACACTGACATACTAAAAGCATTCTTCAAATCTTTCTCCATTGAGTCCTCTGTAAAAAGGGTGGAAACGGCTTTAAAACACTATTAATCTCATGTTTGAAGCTCCACTTCTCGGCACGGAACATCTAAGAAGAAGAGCAGGAGGGGAAAGTTAATTCGTCTGTGTAGTTACCATTCAGGGGACCAACTGCCCAGGACACACTCAATGTATGTGGTCTTGCCTTGTATTGGACATTGCTTTTGACCATATTGTTTCAAGCATGGAGGGAACCACAACTTTTATACCTATAATTTTAGGTTTCGGCATTAGATTTACGTAAACGCGCATTTGTAGACAGAGAGTGTTAAATTACTATTATGGGTCGTATGGAATTTCCGATGAATGGATATTGTATACAAAGCAAATCTTTTTAAGTTCTCTTTATATAATACAACTGTTATAAAAAATGTTTCAAAATTAGATTATGTTAGTTGTTCATTTGTCTGCCAAGTAACTTGAGCTATTACATCTGTTTTTCATGAGAAGCAGCTGACAGAGCACATGTTCAGGTGATTCTAGCAAAGACCTCTTTATAGTATTGCAGTTCAAGTATCACCCGCCTTTTGTAGATTGAAACAAACGCTCCCCTCTTTCCAGTCGGTTGGGAGGATCATGACAACAGTGCTCCACAGAGCAGTATAGACCGCGTAGCAACTCGAGAACAGCTGGACCACTAACCTAAGCCTCCATGGATGTATGCCACAGACCAAGGAGCTTCCTACATCTCAACTGTCCAGGCCGTACCAGTCACCTCCTGATAGGTACGTCGCAGTTACAGGACGGGATGGTGTCAGACTAGAGACGCTACCACAAACATGCGGTGCAAGCTGCTCCAACATTTCTCTTCTGTCATCTTCGAATCCGTGGGGTCGATGCACCCTGTCTCGCCTGAATCCGTAACTGGATTATGTTGCAGGCGCGTCGAATGAAACCACGCTTGACTTGGTAAGACCGTAGTGTCTAGTGTATCCAGAGTCAGAAATTGTAAAAAAAGCATCGCATGCAAAAAAGGAATGGTTATTATGACGGCGGAGAAAACAGGGAGAAGACTCGGACATTGAATCCTGGTGCAATCATTATGGAGCAGTAGTTTTAAAACAGGTGCTTCCAGGAAACGAACAATTGATACGATACTATTTATATTCACCGTGAATCTTTGACATAACACAAGGATGGGATCGGCAGACGAAATTTGACGGTTATATCTGCCAAGGAGTGAGGTGAACAAATAAGTGCGATCGATTCATTGTTAGGAAAGCCCCTTTCACTATTCGACTGAGGGAAGAGGTTAATAATTTCAGTTAGGGATTTCAGTTACTAATTTTGTTTTCATCCCTACTTTCACAGGTTGCCCGGGTCCTATTAGGGTGTGTGTGGGTGATTAGACACTCTACTTTGTATTTTACAAGGCATAGACATGGTTCCCCTCCCCCTACTGGTGAATGATCTCTTCTGACGATCAGCGAACTATCCGGCACTTCATTCCAACTCATACCAAGTCAGGGCTAAGCTACTGAAAAAAAGACTGCTACAAGTACTCATTTGGTCCAAAAACAAATGTAGATTGGAACAGTGCTGCTCACCCAATAACTGTTAGAACCCACCGTTGCAATACTTTAAAAAAATTGCAAATAGCCAATTTTGGCTTTTCGTGAAAGAAAGTTGAATAGCTAGTTCCGATCTGTTACAAAATACCCAAAACCAGAGTGAACAGACAACCGGGCATCCTGTAGAGTTACAAAAATTGATTCAAACTCAACAAAAATTGAAACGGTTAGTTGGTGTAGCAGCTTCAAAAATAGACCAGGAACTATGGAAGGAAACGGCGACTAATTCCCTTTCTAAAGCTTCCCTGCCCGTTTGGCTCCACTTGGAGTGTTGGACAAGTACTTAAACAGATACAGATACAGATACCAACATACATATTTCATTTATCAAAATGGAACGTGGTAAGGATTAGTTCCAAGATTGTCTATATAACCGTATTATTTGTCAATCTTTGGCCATCCTTAAGTTATGGAAGAGTAATAGGGAAATTTTTTTTTATGACTTGTTGCTAGTAAAAATTAGAGATTTGTCCGGACTGTTTAGAAATTTCCCACAGACAAACGGGAAAACAAAATGGCGGCTAAATTACTAATATAGCATGAAACACGGTTTTTTCTTCCGCACTTTCAAATTATGGCCAACCATTCAATTGTCCATCAGACGGAGACAAAAGCATGTTCAATGCCTCTATTAGTATGTCATATTGCATGATATGACTTCCCACTTTCGAACCTGCCATGTCTCTTTGGTAGTCGGATAAGTTCATACAGTGCTGTTGGGAATGACGCTAAGTTGCTGCTAATTGCCGTTACGAGCTTCAACTAACTTATCTATCGCAGGTGAATCATACAGACGTTTTCGAGAACAAATATATATAGCTATATGTGCGCACAAGGAAAAAAATAAGTAATTTGTGATGCAGTGGCTGATGCAACAGGGTGAGTCCTCTAGCAATGATCCCATATGTGTGATGAACCTAATAGCATTGATAAAGAAATTTGGATTGTTTTTTGACGACTTAATAAAGGAGTGGTGCAATAGTTCATAGGCTATTGGTTAATCTTGCCAAATTTACTATGGTCATACGTCGTCCAGAAAGGTTCCAAGTACGGCGACGTGTTCCGGTGTTTCATTGATACCAACGGGCTTTTAGCTAATGCTTTAAAATTCAGAATGTCTTTCATTCTTGCCATATCTGTGGGAAAGAAATGAACAGAATAAAATGACTGACAACAATGAATCATACATAAAAGGTATGGAGGCGAAACAAATTATAAGCCATGTTTGACGAGTTTCGAAAATGCCACCGGAACTTTTGCATTCCATTGTGGCGGAACATGCTACATAAAACCGAGAGGCCAAAAGACATGGCTCATTGATTTTTCCACTGCGACGGGTTCCACTCAACCGGTTTCGCCTCCAACAATTCAAACTTGTAAAAAGGGTGTGGAAGTTGAACTTAGGAATATATATAAATGATTAATTACACGCGCACAACCAGGAATCAAATGTATTTAACGGGCTTAAATGAGTTATATTTGTTTATTATAGGTCCATTGAGTCAGCACATCGAACACCATTCTCATTCACTTCATTTTAGGTACTCGCGGATCTGATTATGCTAAGCAACGAACACAGGCCCAGTCGTCTATACATCAAACAGAAAAATACAGAAAATGGTTTGTCGTGTACTGGGGCCTACTAACATTAATTAGAAAATTGTAATTGGGGATAATGGGAGACATATATAATTTTACTCAGAAACGGTCGGCAGACAGCCATTCCCACGCACGTACATACTCACGCATGATACAGTACACCATACATCCTATCTTGACTCATGCCTATTTCTTGATGGAAGTCAAGTACTAAGAAAACACATATGTCTCATTTCCATGCACACCAAAACGATACGAAACCATAGCAAACATCTTTTCACTGTTCAGGAATGGAAGAGCTTCTTGTTTCGCAACCGCAAATTTAATTGAAATAATCAGACTGGGGGCATGGGCATTAATACATGTTACATACATCCTATACAGGACTTGACATCGTTAGACCCTGAATGAAAGTGGAATGGCTTTCAAATTAATGGGTTCCGCCCTCATTTGCGATTACGTGTTCAATCAACTCAGATCAGTGTTCCATCAGATAGCGTTCCAGCGAGGGAGGACAAACATTTCTCGCGCCGAGATAGTTACGCCGAGTCTCATAATGCGCGATTTGCGTCATTGTATTCTAAAAATTGTATGAATGAATCATCATATTATCATCATCATCATATATTATTCACATTATCATCCTCATCATCTTCATTATTATAATATACATTCACTCATCAGGGGGGCCACATGCCTTGTAAGGCACGTGCCCGCGTCCACCGCCTGCTTCCAGTCACAGGCCTACTCCGGGCAAGTCGACAGGCCTGGGCCAGTCCCACTCCCACCTAACTTCATGAGGTACCCACGGACTGCGTAAACCAGAAGCTAACAAGCCGTCTGGCAGGCGGGGGACCAACCCACCGGATTCCGTCCAGACAGAATTCGTGGGACAGGATCGCTGGACGAAGGTGCGCAGATGCCGACAAATGCTAGACTAAAGCAAGACTGGAAGACAACAGAGTCAAAAAGCACGTAGTGGTTTCTGCACAGATAGCTGATCGCCAGACGCCCTATCCAGTGGACTCATGACTCACAAGCCAGGCCAAGGCCGTCTATAAACTCAGGCTCGACAAAACCCAGAGCCATTGATGACACTGCCAAGGTAAAGCAAGAGTCCGTGATCTCGACCCCTACCAAGACCGGGACTCCAAGATTGCACAAACAGACTGGTTCTTAGACTTGATCCAAGACACCTGAAGGCCCCGCGGATAGGCTTCCGACTCCCACGAGCAACCACGAGAAAATCCAAAATCAGCGAGTTCATGCTGCCGTCATCCGAAGGTCAGGTCACACACCTGGACCACCGAATTGAAAAAGACCCCACAAGCTGTGTGACCGACCACCCCTCTGCAGAATCCAGTCCCATACAGGTGTGGAAAGTGTAGGAGCCAGAGTGCAACTCTGCCTCACCCCAGAAACACGGGGAAGAAGTCAGGGAGACACCAGCCCACTTCTCAGCATCGCGTACCGAATACAGAGAGGTATAAGGCGCAGAGGAGGGGAGCACCAAACCCGCGGCTCAAGGATTCTCACAGAGCATCTCTACACGAAAAAAAAGTACGAAAGCCTTACGAAGCAATATAGGGCAACAAGAAAGCCCTTATGGAATCCCGCAGTTGCCTCAGACAACAAACGGCGGGCTAAGATATAATTCCCCCCCCCCCAACTGTAAAAGACTTCTTGGAGTAAAACCGAATGTCAGGGCGCTGGTGCTCAAGGACAATGATGACCGAATCCTGTTTAAGAAGATGACATAGCGAAGGCACTTCCATGTCTGAGGAGGAGTGTATTCCCTGTAGTTATTGTAATTCAGGGCCTCACTATCACCTTCAGATGGGGGGACTATTAGGTCCCTCTTCCAGGCAGTGGGATGATGCCACTGCTCCCAACAGAGCAGAAGAGACTATGCAATTATCCAAGACAGCCTGACGCCCTTGCCCAGAGCATCTCCGGAGAAGGTTCGCAAATCCCAGGGGCCCTTTCTACCCTTCAATGCTTCACTGCTTTTAAGTTCCGATGATGAGAGAAAGTCACATTTACGGGAGGATCAGCCGTCGGCTTGCATCACCCACCAATCTGAATGTCCAAACTGGGGGGTCAGATTGCCTTACAAATCTCAAAGTACCAAGGCCCAAACAGGGCCGCACTGCAGAACATCAGTCAAGATTTCACCTCCCGCTGCATTGACAGCAGGGCAACGCACAACAGGGGCGAGTCCCGCAGTTTCAGAATCGCCCCTGTGGCCGGTGGTGAGATCGCAGAGATGCTGGGACCTATGGCTTCTCGGGTCCGCCGCATTGCCTGAGTGCCTGACCCCGCAGCTCCATAGAGAGAGGATCTTACACAACCCTGTAAAACTAAATTAATATATATCACCCTATATATCTATTATATATATATATACTCTGATATTATATATATATTAATATATATATATACGACTATATAGTATATATATAATATATATTCTACATTTGTCATCTTATTGTCTGATTAACAATTCAGGTTTACTTGAGCTGCTCGCTGATTGTAGTGCTATACCCTGCAACCTTTTGCTAGTTTGAGGTTGATTTGAAGCTTGAAATCTCCCGAGACGAGCAAGGAGCATTTTCGCTCTGCTCCTTCTCTTGGATTGAATGACCTAAAGGACGTTGATTCGAATACTTTGACATTACGCCAGCGTGACTGCAAATAGGTTTCAGAATAATTTACTTATGGTTGTGATGGTTTTGAGCAAGTTCGCGATAGCTTCAAATGAATCTATACCAGGGGCGTCAGACCGTTGTGAAAAGTGGGGGGCACACACATCGAATGCAAAGACCACTAAGCGGAGCGCACTATCGGTTGGCGCGAAGTATACAAAGTAAATTCAGATTTTCATTACCCTACCAGATCGACGGAGGAAACGGACTTGCAGGCTCAATAACACCCATATACATGTGTGATTGAGTAACAGACAGCCAAAAAAGTGTCACGTGCCATACTTAGAGGGTTTACCAGGAATTATCCCACATGGTATTTTTTTATACTTTTTACTCGGCTTTGTTTTGGGGCGTTGGATCAAGGGGTCTACCGAACGGTCTTGGGGGGACGAAGGGGAAAAAGCCATAAGGCGTTAACGAGACCAATCCAATTTGGGAGAAGAAAGAAAATGTGTACCCGAATTGTCAAGTCAGTTATTGGAAATATCGGTCTCCCCTCTCAGGGCGCGCGAAAGCGCGCTAAAAAAAAAATTGAATGTTTCCGGGATTTATCGAAAAACAGTCTTTTCCTTCCCGAATTTCCACGAAATTTCGCCCCGAATTTTCCATCTCAAAACTTGGGAGTGGGCAGTCTGCCCCCAAGGCTTCTGAAATTTTTCGAGGGAACAAAATGATTCGAAGCATTACATCGCATATTAAACCTACAACGCCTGGAAGAAAAAAAGACATGCGCGCTAACACTTGGAAAATTATGCACTTTTGGCTATTCATTTAAAAATTCGGAATTGGTAGGAAAAAGGGAATCCCTCGACTTCGGCTATAGTCGGGTCCAGGTTTTCACCTGGGGTCCGCACTCGAATTAGGGGACTCTTAAGACCACACTTTCCAACGCGATATTGTCTTGGTTATACAAAAATTGAACCAGTGTAGAGTGATACAAATCGGGAATGTGCCTAATTTTTTTTAGTACGGGTCCAGAAAAGGGGGAAGGGGGGGCAAACACGATTAGATATCCCCCCACTTTTGGAAGTGGGGGGACATGTCACACCCCCGTCCCCAACTTGTTGACGCCCATGTCTACACGTAGGTTATGCACTTCAAATCCCGATGTTGCAAGGTCTTCCACCAAACCTCAAAAGTCTACAAAATCTGTTGTATTAAATAATGGAATCAATCACCCAAACTACTCGCGTTTATCTGTTTGACCCTGTTGCATATGTAAATGAAATGTCAATGTATCGTGAAAATACATAAATCATAGGATTAACTTCGGCCAGCTATATACAGAATAATACATGACGAGATCGTCCACATAGGAAATTATTTGAAATATTCCGATAAATT
>JAODTK010000938.1:0-12737 GCA_026419785.1 Sclerodactyla briareus
ATGCATGACAAACCAAAGGTGGACACTTGAATGTTACATCATTTTGGGCATGTGGATAGGTAGGCATAATATATTCTCAGGTAATGCTCTGGCTAGGTAGGCCTACAAACTTAGGCCCTAGGCCTCGACCAGTAACCTTTCACAGTTCACAGAGTCAAAGGTACAAACATTCTAATGTATACCTATCAAAGGTTAATTATAGAATGTAAAGATAGAATCCAATCTTCCACCAAACTAAGATGTTCAGTTTATCATAACTATACCTTTATCATTTTAGATGGGGCCTATTGAGCGGATAACGGGTCGATAATGCGAGCATTCCCTATTGAGCCGGACGCCACATCCATAATGCTAGCATTCCCTGCCATTGAGCCGTACGTCTGCTATCGAACCGTACGTCTGCTATTGAAGCCGTACATACATTGGTCAAGAACACAATCATTACACAACCAGTGGATGCCCTACCAATTTTGAAGAGCCCCCCCCCCCCCCTCCATGTTCTGTAAAATCATATTTTTAGACATTTGAGCCTGACACCCGGGTCAATAACATGAGATTCAGCCAATAGAAACTGTCCTCGGTTCGCAAGTACAGTCTTGTTGTTGCAGCAGCATAAGAAGCTGGCACAATGAGAAAGCTAGTAAGGGGGAAGAAACATATACTCCCTCAAGATCGGTATTTATAGCTAGACAAAACTCCCTTAGAAATTAGGTCAGGCCAAGACGAATTAATTGACGCAGGACGGACAGAAGCTAAAAAAAAAAGTGGACGAGACATCTGACGTTTTTGGTACTATGTACACCCAAGCTACGGGCATAGCTTAGTGCTACCGTATCGTGACAATATAAAGTTACCGTGGCTCTTCTCGGTAATCCCCATATCATGTATAATACTAATAAAAACTTAAAATCGTCACTGCTGTCGTTCTGACTTTGAAACTAATACTATTCATATTGTATCCGTATTGACAACATCCACACAATTTCCTACTGTTCGAAGGCAATTTGCCCCGTTCGTCGGCCCTTCGGTTCAAGTAGTGTCTCGAATATGGGTGTTGCGCAAAGTGCACGGCTGAAAGACGTTTCGCCCCATTTCAATTTCGCCCCATTACAAGTTCGCCCCACACACGTTCGACCCATATGCAAGTTCGCCCAAACACATTCGCCCCAGTTACAATGGTCGCCCACTACCAGTTAGCCCTACTTACAAGTTCGTTCCCACTACGAGTTCGCCCCATATGCAGTTAGCCCCACACAATTCGCCATCACAAGTTCGCCCCACTACAAATTCCCCACTTAGTTTGCCCATTTAAAGTGTGGCGGCTGGTGGTCCACACTTGAAAAATACATAGGATGGTACTTAGAGGATCATTAGGGCCTTCAAGGAAATCTGGATTAGGGCCAGGTTAGGGTCAGGGTCAGGGTCATTCCAGGCTCGCTCTATGTAATCGGACCCAGAGTTAAAATATGTCCACAAAGGTTGTTTGAAAATATGCTACAGGCATTAACTGAATAATTAATTGGTCACAGAGAGGGCCCATAGGACGTATACAGTAGCCGTGCTATGCCCGCGCCATCCTTTGGAAGCAGAACTCGCGCAGCGGCATCACACGTCATTAGCCAATATTATAACGAAGTCCGTGTCATGATAATTCATAATGTCATACCCCGACTATTAGTTTGGGATAAAATAATATTTATCGTGATTGGTGACTGGGTGATTGAGGTTTTTCTGTATTGTTTGTCATTAGTTTCAGGTTGTCTCACTTCCCGTATGCCGGCCCTTGTTTTATAGGCTAGTCGTCACGAGTCGCCGATCAAGCATCAACTTCGGCTATAGAATGCTAGTATATGTTGTCAAGTAGGTTGCGATATATATATATATGAGTAAATTTCGAAGGCAGTGTGCTGGCGGATATTACTAAAAATCCATCGATGAAAAAAATATATTATGATTTACAGTGTTGTTGCCATTTACAAAACTAACGAGACGGCCGATGAGTTTGTTATGGCCCAATTAAAAGAATAAATGGGCGCCACAAGCGATACGCCTAGGCTAGAATTTAGGTCGCTTTCATATGGGAATACAATCCAGTACAGTTTTTCTTGTATTGAATAAACAAAAGCACTTCATAGTTATTTGCCATGAGTAATGATGATATTAAGTTTGCAACATGGAGCTTAATTTCATATTAGGGATAGGTTTAGATTTCACGACGGCGATGGCATCGGCGCTAATTGACTTTAATGTTTTTTCCACGTTGTAGACCAGGATCCGTCCCGCAGTGCGGGGCGCTTTAAGATTTACGATGTGTCAATGTGCTGGTTGTGTAATGTAAGTTTCGCGCGTTTGAAGTATTGACCTTGGATGCCGGAATTCCCCTGTGCGACTGCGTCATCAACGCCGCTTAAGTGGTTATTCTTCCAATTACGTGGCTGCTCGTTCTATTCTATGTGGAATACATTCTGCCCCCGTGTAACTCATCTTCATCTCTGCAAATCGAATATCCTTCGGCGGATACCGTCGCCTAATAAGTTTTTCAACTATTATTATTTTTTATTATTATTGATTATTATCATATAAGAACACTTTCACCGAGTTAGGCAGTTCCTGACTTATTTTTTTTGCACTTTTTTTTCAAAACATATTCGGGCCAGAAATTCGTTGAAGTCGGGTGGGATGTTGGCGGAAGTAACTGTAGTGATCGCAAAGTGCCTATAGCGATTCCAAGGGAAATGCGAACTAATGAGGATAACATGCTGAACAGCTCCATTTGGACGTTCGATTTCTTCTTTCTGAACATAAACAAGTTTACATACAAAAAAACCGTTAGCGACTTTTTTTTTCTAAATTGAATTCATGTTGAGCAGTTTAATGGCCAATGTGCTGTAATATGACTTGTCTTTCGGTACCAATTTACTGTACAAGGCCGAAACTCCAGCCCGAATTCTCAGCCGATGCATGTTACCGATGATTAATATATCCAATTGCTAACTGTTTGAGTATTTCGCATAGAGTCGAACGTTATTTTTAGGCCTGTTTTTCTTCCGATTATTCCAAAACATTTTTTTTCGCCAGAAATTCGTTGTCGGTGACAAAAACTTCCTCCCTCACAAAACAGCACAACCTGCACGATAGATCGATCCATGCTTTGGGAATACGTTGTTGCCTTGGCTGTTACATATACCTCACAGCTATTATACGCGCCACTCAACCAAGAACTTTCCCATTGTTCACGGGTAGACCTCTTGAGAGTCTGTTGTGGTTTGGCTCCTCCCATTTGACACAGCCATATTTCAATACGTGATAAGTGCGATCTTTTATGCAGCACTTCACAATACACAATGATAGTTAACTGATGTGTCCGCAATTTATCAGGGATATACTGCTTGCACAATCAGGGTGGGCCATGATATCATCCCATCCACTACACCAAAAACACTTGGGCCATCAGTTTTACATTCCCAATATATGGGGGGGGGGCAGGGTCGGGTAGGACGTAGGTCTTTCCCTCGGATCCCTCTCAATGGCGCGCCCCCTCTGCACGGGGAGGGAGGGCGGTCGCATTAAAGTGGCCCTATTTGCGATTCTAAGTGAAATGCGAAAAATGAGCAGGATAAAAATGCAATACAACTCTATTTGGACGTTTGAATTTTCATTCTGAACATAAAACAAGTTATACAACACCGTTAGCGACTTTTTCTCAATTAAATTCCTGTTGAGCAGTTGAAGCTGTCATGGATCAATCTTGGCACGGAATTTGGTATTCCGATATTTGCTTGTTATAACATCAATGGATAGTCGTGCCATAGGGAGCTTAATAACTGAATACCTAAACTCCGATGAATGAATTTATAATCTTTCATTAATGTTGCCCCACCTCGCATCTGAAACTTGCAATTAGTCAATACATTTAAAACCACCATCACCCCAACATCAAAGATGAACTTCATTCCAGGTGTCTTCTTATACTGATATATCGGAAAAATTTATGTCTGAATCTGTTTTTTTATACCTTAGCTATGACACAAATACTAACCAAATAAAATCACACCCTGGGTTCCCTTCTGTGAAAACGAGGCCCTTAATGGTTACGTTGATTAATTACCAATATTTACACGTGGAGTTCCAACGCTGATCTAAACCTGTGTCGTGACACACATCGGTGTGAACTAGACAGATTACTCATAACCCAAAATGAAAGAAAAAAGATTATCAGGGGCAACGCCATTTTTTTCCAGAATTAGTTCTTCAACAATAGTCAGTAGCTGATGATACTGTTAATTTTGATATTAGATGGCTCAGAACGGTCTTTGATGATTCCTTGGAAACGCTGATTACTTTTATTTCTGGGTTAAAAGTTTATATAGAGAAGACAAATGCTTGCTTGGTGGAAGTAAACGAAACAGCCACCATTTTAAACCCGGTTTGGATTAAATTGGTTGGGGCAATTTCGTAATCCTTATGCAATATCTTCAATATTGATTGCGGTAATGCTGCCGTACAACAGTATAGTAAGGCACTTTGTTCTATAACAGAGATATTCACACTGGCCAAACTGCAATGTCTGCTATGGGAAGGCTCAATATTGTGAACATTAATTTACATCCAATATTACGTATTAGTACAATCACTACTCCTAATCCTGATCCATGTTTGTTACTGATTTCCAAAGGAATTATTCCATTTTAATTTGGGGATAATAAACCGGATAAGGTCAAATGGAAATCAATTGGGGGTAATTCTTATGAGAATGGAGGTATTATAGGATGGGTCTACGTTGTTGCCTGCTTCATTGATGCATCAAGGTTTTTCTTGGATTCGTAGGCTTTATTCGGCACAGAGCATGGTCATCTTATTTTGTTCGATGTAGCTAGGCAGATGCCAGTTTGGTACCATCTTCATCAAAGTTGTAGCCAATAGAGGAATTCTTCAGAATGGTATTAGGCTACTAATCCGTTTTGGCATGATGTATTTTCTACTTGGATTAAACTTAACAATAATATGTCGTGTGATAATGAGTCTTCCCATTCTAAAACAAGTATTTTATTTGTTAGTTTTTAAAGGATAATGAACATTTCCATTGAATATGCGTCTCCAGCTTGTTAAACTCAAGTTGAACTTCCAACGTACTTTGGATTTTACGTAAGCCTTATTGTCTCATAATATTTTATATTTCAGGGCTGCAGTCCATGCCATTATCCAACCAATTTATTGCATTGTTATTGAAATCGACTGGGTTGCCGGTGTTTCTAATGCCTCTTTCTAAAGGCAAAGTCGATTCTAATGATAATAAGAGGATCAGTTGGGGTTCAGTCTTAGAAACCGATATGGTGAAACGAGTGGGCTTATTATACCCGAGTGCCTTTTCGTTTGTTCAACTGTGAAACTCAGATGGTTTCATATAAATTTAACAATGTTCTAGTACGAATATTATTTTAAAAACAAAATGGGGTGAAGGTAAAACGATTACATTTTGTAAGCAGAAACGAGAAACTGTTTTTCATTATTTCGTAAGGGTCCGGTTGTTGAGGAACTCCTCCAACCCTATAATCGGCTTGGGTTGAACGAAAAACTGGTAAGGATTTATGTTTCTCATCGAGATATTTCATTTGGTTTTATCGGTGGCCATATGATATCAGAGCACTGGTCATTTTAAGTAGGTTATCCGTCTAAAATGTAGACTTAAAGGTGTGACTCCTATTGCCGGTACTCAAGTTCCTTGTTTGTTTAGAACTAAGGAATATTCGTGGATTTTGGGAAAATATGCCATGATGTTAGGAAGAGGGGAATCAGCAATCTGGACTGTGGGTATTGGTTATCACTCATTACATAAGGAGAATCATACATATGCCATGTTGATGTTAGCGATGCTTTTTTATGTTTCATGTTCATGTTATCTTATCCGTCTGTGAGCAGTGATTAAATGTGAAAAATCACATGACGCCCGAAAAACAATAAAAAATACAAGGTTATTGGAAAATATATATGAACCTGGAACCCTCGTTCATTAGTCTCCTTCAGGGCATACTGGAAAGTGTAGTACTGACTGTTATTAGTTAAAAAGTACGGTAGTTAGGAATTGCATGAACACTGATCTAAACACTGAGTTATTTTGCAATCACTTCTGTAATAGATGCCAGACTTTGAACTGCTTATACCAACGTGCTGACATGCTAAACACTAATCTGCCTATGGCCCTACTTCTAAGCAAATAAACGCAGCCGTTTAGCCACTTGTACACTGCGTTCGTGTTTAAGCGTTTTTTCAGAAGTAATGGCTAAATTACGTTCAGTTACTTAAACACTGATTTTGATCTAAAGTGATCTGTGTTGGTGTCGGACCCTTCTTGTGTGTCGGCTGGGTTGGTTCCTATTCCGATACCGGTGTCGAGAGCTAGCCTACATATGGTGCCGGTTGCCGGACGCAACCCATCATACAATTACTTTTTTTTAGTATGTTGGGGGGGGGGGGGGGGGGGGGGGGGGGGGGGTAGTTAAGTAATTATTTATCACCCCACCCCTCTGGTTTACTCTGTTATCGCAATTCCTGACAACATCATCCTTGACTTAGCAGATCTCCTATGCTATCGGCACTAACTTCATGGTAATTCACTGACATTTTGCAGCTAGTGATCGCATGAAAACTTATATTGCCCTCCCCCCCCCCCCTCCATCTTGCCTTTTCCCTTGAACGCAACGTTTCTCCCTTTTGTTGCCTGAGTGATCCTATCCTCGCCCGTCATCTGATAAAACATTACGGATTTGATTCCTCAATACTGCGTCTTCTGCTCGTAGACTATACCAAGGGCATACATGGATTAATCCGTTCAACCTGAAGTTAATAGACAAAAACCCAATATTATTATCCCTCATCATCTAATTCTACCTCCTAAACACCATAAACATCACTTCAAATGAAGTCCAACTATCTATCGGTCGGCCATTATATTTTTCATGAATCGACGCGTTTTCGTTACAAAACATTCATTATTGACTGTGTCCCGTGCGTCTCTCAATTTCTTTCGTCTCTCCAATTCAATGGGTCCACAGGCCTTACTTAACGCTCCAATTATACCGCAGCTAATGTGACTGCCACCCGTTTATTATAATAGCTTTTTCATGCTGCCACCAGACAGCCACCACCATTGCCACTCGTATGGGGCGAAGTTGTAGTGAAGCGAATATAAAATGGGGCGAATTTGTAAGTGGGGGCGAACTTGCATATGGGGCTAACTTGTAGGTGGGGCGAATCGAAAAATGAAGGCGAAATTGAAATGGGGCTAAATTGAAAATGTGGCGAAATTGAATTGGGGCGAACTTGTGTGGGGCGAACTTGTTGTGGGGCGAACTTGTTGTGGGGCGAACTTGAATGGTCGAACGTCCCGTTTCCCATTGCATCTAATCGACTGTGCTGCGCGGCATGCATGCAGTGTTCAGAATTGACAGCTCTGCCGTCCATAACCGATTGCGCATAGCTTCTGAGCGTTACAATTTTTCGGCCAGTTTCACTTCTTTTCCCATAAAAGTTCTTTGGCTAATGCTGCGTTTTTTCGAAGTCGTATATACCGTACATACCAGTTTCCCAACTGGTGAAATGCGTTCTTCTTTCGACCCCACACCTTTTTCAATACCGCGGGCCGTTGCAGCGGCCCATTCGAAACTCCACTTATCGTTGCCATGCACATAGTACTGGTTACGTGAAAAGCCCTCGCTTCTCTACGTTCGACGCTGCACTTATTTTACGTTGAAAATTCTTGAATTGCTCCATCGTACGATTTTTTCAATCGTTGATGATGCATGGTCCTAATCCTTCCTCATCATAAAGATTTTCACATGAATTACTATTCATTTATGGAACATTTCGGGATGACCCTCGTTCCTGATTTGAGAGTGTCGAATCGTCGCCATTTTGATACGGTGTCGGGAAAGTGTAGGTTCATACATCTGATATTCCAAAGTCACGCTTAAAGTCACCACTTTTGTACCGAAAGACGCGTTTTTGCTGGTAATAGCATAGGAAACAGGTCAAGTCGCCCCATTTTCCCGACTCGCCCCAGTTAACGAGTCGCCCCATTACCGAGTCGCCCAGGTCGCCGCCCCGGATTCAAGTCGCCCCAGGCGACTCGCCCATTCCCGGGTCAAGTCGCTGGTGGCTGTCGTGGAATTCCAGGCGCAATCCCATAGCAGGACAGCCAGGCCACGCAATAGTATTCCGTTGTCCGTCCCTGTGTGACATACTCCTCCCATAGGTGAACAGACGTCGTGGAGCTGCCGGCCTTGAGTCTGCCTCTGGTATTTTGTCATTCCTCTCTGACCCAGACGTAATCTGAGGTCAACAACAGCTGACTCCCGGTGTAGTTCGACGCTGATACAAGGGCAGGCTTGACCTGCACCCCCACCTTCCTGTTGAGGCGATGGTGCCATCCCTCAACGTCGTTGTTAGTTCTAATGCGGCCATAAAATTCGACCAACAGCTGTTCGCCATTTTCCTTCTAGCCATGTCCCCTCTATGTATTCGAAAACCTGTGAAAAACATTTTAGGCATTTTTAGTAAGATTCTCAAAAGTTATATTCTTATATACTCATTGTCTGGTCGAACATGTGCATAAACGGACTTAGCGATCATTTTGTTTGTGGTGGATTTTGATACACTTTTATTCTTTGATTTTTGAAGGTTGATTCGGGGTCACTGTGGTCACTTCTCATCGTTCTAATTTGCATAGTCCTTGTGCTGATTTAATCAATTGGTCAGTTTTATAACGAAGTTGGGGGAACACGTTGTTCAAATTGATCATTCGCACCTTTACATTGTTTTATCGCTCAAACCAGCTATGCTTGGTTGAGCTATTGGAATCTGCACAGTGAATGTCACTAGGCTATCTATCTATCTGCCCAGTGTGTCAACAATTTGCTTTTTTTTGCTCCCAAACGTCTTCTGCGATGCATGTCGACCAAACTTGACCAATTGTTCATTGAACCCAACAAGGTCCAAGGCCATTAAAGGTGCAATATACAACATGTGTGAAATTAGGCAAAAGGCATCTCCCTCAACAAATTATGGTGCACAATGCTGACATTCGTTCATAATGATGCTTTCGGGTGTTCAGTGATTCTGGTCAAAGGTCCCACTTCGGGCACGAGGGCCCATATTATTAAAGTTTCACACAATTGTTTTGAAATGCATCTCCTCCCACAAGCTTGATTTTTCTTCTTCAGAGTTACATGTTGGTCCCTCGGTTAAAGGCTATTAGGGGTGTTTTGGCAATTTTGGGTCAAAGGTCCTTACAGGGGGTAGTTTCATTGCTTGAAACCTGCCTTCGTGTTGGTGGCCTCATGCTCTTGCACATTTCACAGCATATTGTAACATTCTCCCGGTACATTTGTACGGGTTGTTGAGCTACAGCACAATTGGGGCTCCAAGTTTCTCTTTATATGTTATCTATCTGCTTGAGATGGGCCCTTCATTCACAGGCCAAAAAATATGTGCAAATTTACCTCCTGCATCATAGGTGAATCACCCATTCGTCTCTTCTTCAATCCACTTCAGGAATCTCGGGGCGATCTTTCTCGTGAACAGGAAGGGAGTGCCATAACCTCTTTGGGCAACTATACACAGATCAGCCCGCTCTGTGTATGCTTTAGCCAGCCCCACCTGCTGGATCTTCTTCCAGACCGCGTTCTTCCAGTTGGAGTAACATCCATAGTGCGCACCTGTGAAAAAAATAAATGTCATCATTATGGACATTCGACAGCTGTAGGCGGACTGCACTCAAAAGCCGAGACTCAACATGAAACCATGATGTCAAATATTGAGGCTTGACGCCATTTTTGTGGGAGACTGAATTGCTGCCGCATATGCCCTTCTTCGCAGTCCAGCATCATTTCGTTTCACATCCGCCTCTGCGACTGCATTCCTAATCACCTCAAACCCGTCCCCTCAACGTACAGATACATTTACTGCTCTCGCCTATTACCTCCTCAATACTTACAATTGGAGAAGACCTCGTGTTATTGCTGTCCATATGCCCTGCTCGAAGTCCATCATCATTTCTTTCACGTAGGTAGGTTCGTCTACCTTAGCTTCTGCGACCGCATTCCTAATCACCTGCAAAACCCTTACTTAACTTACTCCTTATTATTGATATACATAGCATATTATTAGTATTGATGATACATCCCAGTGAAATGTGAATGCCTCAACAACAATTGTTCAAGCACTTTAAGCCAACGATGGGTCGATCAACTGACTAATTACCCCCTCTGCATACATACTTTTATGCTGCTGTACTAAGCAACTTTAAATGAGCTATAGTCTGCAGGCCACGTAAATAGTTTTCGACAAAAAATACTTTATTTATATTACATGTTCCGCGTACGTACAAACACAACATAACACACTACATAACCTGACATTAAAAATGAAACTGAATTGTGTAATTATGTTTAGACCCTCCCTTACAGTAACACAGTTGTGTGTTGTGTCGGCCCAGAGTTCGCCGACCAGCCATGGTCGCCTACTTTCACCTGTTAGAAAATAAACATGAATGTTTACACTGATACTCGCGGTACAATAATACCAACCTCTCCACCTCCAGCTGGTATAAGTCTTAATTGATATTTTATTCCACTGCAACATTAATCGAGAAGTCATACTAAAAACGAACTCGGGGACGTTTTTTCATATGCCCCCACGCACCTCCATTTAACCTACGCGATGATGATGGTCCCGTATTAATTTTCTGAGTCACTCGTGTTCGTGAATGCCTGATACGCTCCTGGGACTACGTGATCTTAGCTGAGCGGGATTTCATGCTTCCTCCCTTGATGGGTGAAGCGATTCTTGCCATCGCCGCCCAATTCAACTCACCCCAGATGGGAGTCAAGTCGCCCCGGCCGTAGGCCGGGGCGACTTGACTCCCGGCTGGGGCGGAGTAGTGGGCGAGTAAAGTGGGGGCGACGGGACTCGCCATTCCCCTCGGTATATACCAGTTCGAAAGATACGACACCCACAAAATGTACGTGGGCTCACACGATCATTATCAGTAATCGGACCGCACCGGCACCACTTCATCACTCCCCACTATCAGCAACAAACACTCTGACTGAGTCTGAGTGAAAAAATAAGGAGATGGCATGAATAAACTCGGAAATTCGATGCGATTTCAGGCCAAAACGAGTGGTATGAGGTATAAAGATGTGGGTAGCCCGTGGAATCATAGGACCTTTTCGCAAATAGGAATGTGATGGACTAGCCACACTAAATAGTAGCCTAAGCTGGTAGCCTTAACTCCGAAAACGGCAATTTGTTTTCAGTCTTCGTGACTGGTTCCATCGCCTTCATTAGTCAAAATCGCAAATTTTCAAGTAGAAATGAGTATCTTATTGTGACCTGTCATCTTACTTCCTGAGAAAAGTCTGAATTAGTGCATGTCCGACTCAGTCCCAAAAATGCGCAAATTGAGGTGGGGTCATATGAAAAATTTGATTTTGTTATTCTTCAACATAGTTTCCGGAATTTCCAACCGGATAGGGCCCGTTTTTAGGTATTATTTGGAAGACTTGAGGAGGTGATCTATGGTGTGTAGTATTATAGGATCGGAGTCTACAAAGGAATCATTGCAGTTAAGAGCGCTACGTGCGCAAATTGAGGATGGACCCAGGCTATAGGAAAAACTTATAAATTTCAATTATCTTCTCTCGTCGGTGCATATTTTCTCAAAATTTAGTATGTTGTAATGGTTACATTTTTATCGGGAGAATCTGATGAATGTGCTATTTTTTGCCGAGGGAAAGGAAAAAATTGATTTCATCGCTGAAATTACTATACCCATTTCCCATAGATGCCTTTCTTTGGCCCCTAAGCTGGACCCACAAGCATTGCGAGAGGCAGTTGCGACAAGTTAAATAGACTATATCGCAAATAGCCGACCGCAATGCATTTTGGGACGGGGGACCGCCCCGCTGTTCATAAGGGATGTATTCATAAGGCCTTTTGTTCATAAGGCCCGTTATTAATAACAAGCAAATTTTCGGAAAAAGGAAAAAAAGGGTCCGTTATTCTTAATGACCAAAAAGATCCGATATTATAATAAAAAGGGGTCTTGGGTTAGAAGGACGATCTCATAATGACCAAAAGGCCCGTTTTCATAATAGGTAACAAGAAAACAAAGTTGTGGTAGTGATTCCTGGCCATATAACGATATCAAGCTTTTGTAGCACCTTGTCCTTGAACAGCCTTGTAGCAGAATTGTAACAGTGCGTAAGTACTGTCACTGTGAGTGGGAACACCGGACGCATAGGCCCATAGTGTATGTGTAAACCTAAACACGGGGGTGTTTAGTTTTTAGAAAACCATTGTTCTAAAATGTCCACGATAGCGCTTTACTCGCTGTTGTCGCGTGCCCAGCCCGCCCGCCCGCAGTGCCCATGGAAACGTGGCTTATAGGGGCTACAATTGAATGCAAGGAGATGGAGATAATAAATTGTATGAACTATTTTATAAATTTCAACATTTGCCCCAAAAATGATGGCTAGGACAGAATCAAACAATCCATTTCTGACAAAATGCCTAAAATAAAAAATGACAAGGGGTAACAGTCTTTCCTAATACATCTAGGCTGGAGTTGCAGAATGAACAGGTCACCTGTGTGATGTTTCCAGCAGTGCAAATGAACCTTTATCTGAGATAATTGCAATTGGGAATGAAGAGGCAAGCTGGCAGTAATGACTCTGATT
>JAODTK010000939.1:0-12723 GCA_026419785.1 Sclerodactyla briareus
ATGACTTATATATTTATTTGTAAAGCAATCAATTTCACCTGTATATTTCACTATTCTGTAAATACAGTTTTGCTTGCCAATAGGTGGCTGGTGGGCCCAATCTCTCAATACAAGAGATAAAAAAAAAGCAACTTGCAATATGCGACGTCATGGTTCCGAGCCCCACGTTTGACGAAACCTTTTGAAAAAATACGCTGACCGTCGTGGTTATTTCGATTGTGCGAATCAGTTTTTTAGCTATATCTGCGGGTTATAACATCACCCGTCGGTTAGCTCAGTCGTCAGAGCAACTTGCAAATTAAGGCGACGGTCATGTGTTCGCGTCCCCGACGTTCGACGAAACCTTTAATAAAGCTACCGCACTTGTTTATTTCGATTGTGCGAAACCTTGGTACTATCTGTGGGTTGCAACGTCCCAACAGGGGTCGGTAGCTCGTCGGCATAGCAACTTGCAATTACGCGAACGGTCATGGTTCGGGTCCCACGTTTGACGAAACCTTTTTAATATAGCTGACCGTCTTGGTTATTTCGATTGTGCGAATACAGTTTTAGTACTATCTGGCGGTTGTCACGCCACTTCGGTTTGCTTAGTCGGGGGGGCAAGCCCGCGCTATTGAGCGAATCGGTCATGGTTTCCAGCCCACGTTTGGTCGAAACGATTTTTATAATAATAGGGCCCTAAACCGTCTTGGTTTTTCGGTGTGCGAATACATTTAGGTACTATCTGCGGGTTATAGGTCAAAATGCGGACCTTCTACGAGGACAAGTCTGTACGTCTGACTTTCGATTTGTATCAAAATTCTCCTAAAGTTTTTTGGATTTTTGAAGTCAATGGGGAATCAATCCTGTGTGGACCCTCATTGGCTGTTCAAGAGCGAAAGGACGTTCACATGGATGTTACGGTTTTCATCGGTGGATGGTAATAGAAATTTGGCCAAAGCTTCACATTGCTAAGCAGTGCACAACGTTCTCGTATACTAGTTCAGCGACGTTGTTTTAACGTACTTCACGTGCCGTCACAATTTGAGATATCATTGTGCGTTATAAACTTGAGAGGTATGGATAGATTGAAGTTGGTCGTTTCTTGACTACGCGAACTTTACCCCCCCCCCCCAACAATTTAACCATGGGATAAGGAAAGGAGGTATCCTATTTAACGGCTAAGATATTCCTTCCTTCCCTGCTCTTCTGAAATGGGACTGTTTGGGTGCGATACGTGTCCAACCCATGACCGTGTCCCTTAATTGTGGCAATCGGGCCATGATCTCTTGAATTTACTGTGTTGAAATGCAAGAGATGTCTGAGACTTTTGGGCATACATCGGACAAATGTAAAACAATGAGGTGAAGTGGCACTTCTTGTGACAAGTCTGGGTCACAATACGAGGACTGTGACTCTCTTTCCGCCAACATATTCCCCAAGAATCCTGGTGTGTTGGTTAAGGGGGGTGCAGTTCTTCGGGAGTCCCCCCTTCTCCAGCCACCCACGGACCCGAGTGATGTTCCACACTCTGATGCGCCAGAATTGATCGGTTGACTCGTCAGCCGGAATTCCCGTGGACGTCAACCACTCATGGATGATGATACTCTGGTGATCCCAGAGTCTCACCGAAAGGTTTCCAACGCCGTCCCCCAGCCAACCACCCATTTTTGGATCCTAGTGCTAGCTCCACCATCCCGAGTGCCATCCGAATGGTGCGCAGTTGTCCCGTCAGCGGCTGTTCCCGTTGACGACCCCATGGAGGAAGATACTCTCGGGTTCTCGGATTCCCAGCCCGAGATGACAACTCCACCGCCCCCCCCCCCTGTGACAGTTTAGCCACCGCAGAGCAAGTGGTTGCAAGTACCTGTGACCATGCTTCCCAGCCCGTGCTTGTGAGTACCCGTGCGCGTGGGAGATTCAATTTGGTCCGATCACGCCCCAGCACTCGCCACGATCTAATTTTGGTCAGGCGCCTTCGAGTGGGAAACGGAATAGCCCTCGGCAGCCCATTCCCTGGAAAGAAGCTCGAAACGATCCCCTCTCCAGACTACGTTTTTCCGCCGGAAGTACCCCCGGACAGCATCAAGATGTCGCAGGTGTACTTAGAGGCGGAACCATGGCATTTCTGCACTCCGGAGGATGTCCGAGGTATTCCTCTGATTTCATACCCTGTTGCGCATCTTGCAGCCCGCACCCCCTCCGCAAAGAAACCGACCTACGGATGTCCCATCAATTCCTGCAGTGATGTCATGGCGCCCCCCAAACAAATTGAATGAGCCTATCCCGTCTCCCATCGGATTTTTTGTGCACGATAAAGAATTGAATTTTTTGACATTACTTTCTTCGGAATCGCAACAAAGCGCATGTGACTTTAATTAACTGTGTACTATGTACTGCCTACCACCCCTTGCTTCTCTTTCTATCTTGCATGTCAAGTTGTCACGTTTTTATTATCTATTCCTTCTACAACCAATGATGACCTTCGCTGATTACATTTAATGTCAACGGCATAATAATAACCCTCGAAGTGCTCGAATAATAATTGGGTAAAATTAGTTAATGCTGATATTGTGTTTTTTGCAGGAACTTTTTCTTGTCTTCCATCTGAGGATTTTAAATTTTTAGAAGAGCTCGGGGAAGGGATGTTTTATTTTCTGCTGTCGCACTAATCACTCTGAGGGGTGCGGCTAGGTGTTTGGAATAAGTCAAGCTTAGGGGTCGAAGTCACCAAGGTGAGACGGGACAATGTGGGTCGTTGTATTTTGTTGCGGCGTTGTCGATTTAATGATTTCTATTTTTCCGTCTTTGTAATGTCATGCTCCTAATATCCCCTCGGCTAGAAAGATATTCTTCTCTAATCTCATTGAAATTCCTCTGGGAGTTGCCCTGTTATTCTTGGGGAGATTTTAATTGTGTTTACCAGTAGAAAATCGAGTCCACTAGCCAGAATAATTCTCCCTTTGTTGGCTCTAACGAATTTAAGAGGATTACGTCTATGTTTAATTTACCGTAGCTCGTGCTTTCAATCGTCGACTCCTGGTCACCCTTGGGCTCGACTACATATTAGTTCTCGTATCGTCGTAATTATCTCCCTAGAAACGTGGTATTAGTAACGCACTACTGCTAGTCTGTCGTATAGTGATCTTCTTCCCCTTTTTGTCAGTGTTAATTTTTCCCTATTATTTCTTCTCAGGGACGGTTACTACTGGAAATTTAATTTTTCTCTCAATGATAACCCCGTTTTTTTTCAAACGAATTAGAATTTCATTAATTTATAATATGTGGTTGTACTTTAAAGCCTGCTTATAAGAGTATTGGTGGATTGTGGATTGATTAAAGTTAGTATGAATAATTTAGTAGTAAGCCCAGTGTTCGTTTGGCTCGTTAGATACGCAAACGAACTTCTGACGTTCTGAGTCGATGTGATTGCTTTTATCTGATTCTGTCGAAATTGGAATCGTGGCTGTATAATAAATCAAAGGTGCTTTTATTAGGTCGAGAGTTGAGCACCTAGAAGATGATTAAAATTCTCGATTTTTTTTCTTTTCACGTGAATTTTCCGGGCTAAAGCAAAAACTATAACTGCTATTGTTGATACGATTGTGTTAAGCGCACCTCGAAGGGGCGAAATTTAGGATGTTGCCATGATTTTTACAGTTCTCTGTTTCTTTTTTTGAGTCTGCCAATTTCCTCCTCCAACGAAAGAGTTATTTAGTAACTTCAGAACACACTTTCCGATGAGGATAACAAGTTGTAAGATCACCCTATTACTGTAGATGAAGTTAAGCATGCTCTCTATGCTACCGCCAAGAACAATTCTCCCGTTATGATGGGCTCTCGTATGAATTTTTATTCTCGTTTTTAATTGACTATTGTTGGGAAAGATCTCGTTGATGTTTTTCAATGTATCTTATGTTGGGTGTCTTCCCTTCTCAAGGTCTTGCAGTCTCATCCTCTCCCAAAGACACTGGAGATATTGAACCTGGGAACTGGCGGCCGATCAGTTTATTAACGCTGACTACAAGTTTGCTTGCTAATTTTACAACTCAGGTTATCCAAGGTGCTTCCTCGAGTTATTAAAGATGATACCGGAGGTTGTCTATCAAGGGCCGACAATCATCACAATATGGTTTATCATCAGGGATATTATGATTATGTGAACCTAAAAAAGGGTTCTTGCGCTTTTATTTCTGTTGACCACAGAAAGCTTTGACAATGTTATTGGGATTTTTTGTACAGATTTCTTAAACCAGTTACATTTCAGTAATAAATTTTATTAGGTGGATCTCCTCTTGTATATGATATTTTCTAGCCGTATTCTCATTGATGTAAACTTTTCTGACCTGTCGTATTTTTTGTGGTGTCAGACTAGGATCCCCTTGTCCCCGCTCCTTTTAACGTTCTTTCTTCATTGACCGGTTGCTAGCTACATTTATACTCCCCTGACATCGAGGTTTTTCACAATCCCGGCGCTACTAATAAAAGGGTTAAGACTGCTTCAGTATGTCTGATGATGCTACTGGTATTGCCACCAATATTGGAGGACGTTCACAACTATTTCCGTTTTTTGATATTTTCCACATGGCCGACGGGGCCCAATTAACACTAATAAGTCGTATGGCCTCCTGATGGGGGTCCCTTGGTGGTCTCCCCACGATATTTTGTTGGAGTAATGATTCTGTTTAAATTACGGGTTGCGTTTTTGGTAGTCATACTTCTGTTAATTCACTTTGGAGAAGTAAAATTGATAAGGCTCGCAAATCATTAATCGTGTCCTCGGGCGACACTTACCTCTTCTGGGGAAAAGTCAGTTTGTTAATATGTTTTATATCTCACCCTCTGTTTTATTATCTTGCTCCTGTGTATCCCCTCCCGGATTTTGTATTTAAGGATCTGAATAAGAATTGTTTTCCCTTTTATTTGGGGGAACAAGCCCGACCTGGTTAAGAGGGAAGTCATGTTCTCGAGACTACGGGTGGCCTTCAGTTGCTTAACTTTAAGTTGAAAATGGAAGCTTATTTGTTGTAAGCCATTATTGGTTTTGTTCAGTAAGTTTCTCTGCCTAATTAGTTGTTTCCTTGCTCGTTATGTTACAGCAAAGCACCTTCGTATCATTTTTCCTGAGATTTGGTCGAAACCTTTCTCACGAATTCTAGTACTTGTTCTGGCACTCTTTTTAAAGCTTGCCAAGTTTTACTAGATATTCACTTTACTGAACGACAATTCGTCGGCAACCCTGCTAACTCGTACTATTGTGGTCTTCCCGTCGGAAGGCGTTGTCCCGTCGTTTGTTAACAATAACCCTCACGACATGGGATCGGATTTGGGCGCTGTGTTTAATAGTGTTGTTAGATAATTAGTTAACTGATTTTCAGTCGCGTTTAATCCATAATGTAATGTATACTAACAAAAGGGTTTCTAAGTGGGGCAAAGTGATGGCACTTGGCCCTGTTTAGCTTGCCGGCGAAGTGGAGACGCGTTCCATATCTGTTGCAGTGTACCTAATAAGAATATGGTTCTTTCCCTGTTAGGTCGGGTATTGAACTACATGGTTTTTCATCTGAGTTTCACAATTTAGATTCCGAATTATACATCTATGGTTTGCTGCAAATTCGCCCTTGAAGTCCATTGCGTTTGACAGTATTGGTTTGTTTGTCACATGTGTAAGTTTTCATTTGGAATCTAATGTTTGTTCGTGTTGAGAGTCAACGTTCCTCCATCCTCAATTATCTCCAACATCGGTAAGGAAATTAAGACCAGGGTTCATATGGATATATATCGTTTTTCTCCGGAAAGTTCAATAGTTTGTGGATTGATGGAACTCGTTGTTACAATCCGTAATGATAGACTGAATTGAATTTTTAGTTTGTATCTTTTAGCGTCCTCCTGTTGTTCGTATATGGGCAGTATTAGTAGAAACATTGACTAACTTAATTTCCCCTCTCCTTTTTCATCTATAACTTTAATTGCATGAAATGATAGCCATTGTATATATGTTTTGAACTGATGCATAATGAGGGGAAAAAAAATAATAATGTTCCCGGTCGTTTGCCCTAGTCGGTAGAGCACCGCGCATTACGGCGACGTCCATCGGTTTCGAGCCCCACGTTTGTCGAAACGATTTTAATAGTAATAGCTACCGTCTTGGTTTATTTCGATGTGTCGAAAATAGTCTAGGTACTATTACAAACAGCTTTTGATTAAATTATGGTATGTACCCCAGGTAAAACATATTATGAACTTTCAATAACGGTATTGGGAGTAAAGATACTTTGCATAATAATAGATACATGGAATGTGAGGATCTGAACCTACAAGAGGTCCAATTGGCCTCCCCGTCGATGAAATTCTTACAAAAGAATTTCCTTCCATCCAAACTTTACCAAATTCACTCGATAAAACGCTCGAAGTCAGCATTAACACGAAGCCTAATACCTTAACAATTAGCGTCATAATATTTCTGCCAGTATGAATTTGCCCCTCAAAATGTGCAGCATCTTGATTTCCATATTATTAATTTACAAATGCAGAAGTAATATACAAGCCTTTTGAGACATTAGCGAGCGAGTTCACAAGGAACGCCGATAATTACATATTTAGGTCAAACACACACAGTGTCATTATCATCAGCTTAGTGAAAACCTTCTGATCCAACGTAACAGATAAATCTTAGGACAGTCCCAAAAAAGAATGAACCTTTCCGTCTCGATGATGGCGTTACATCTCACAAAGGGACAAACCCCTCCCTCCCATTTTCCACTTGGCAATCCTAAACCCAGTATAAAGAATTCGGTGATTAGTTAGCCGCCATGGGAAATCACATACTTTTTATCTAACATACTGTGACATACTGCCCTCCAAATTTCATTCCAAGGAAGTAATGGATTCTTACGCAACACCGTAACAGTAATACCACCCTGTTGGATAGTTTGGACGATCTCTTTTAGTAAACTGACAACGAATTAACAAATCAGAATCAATAGAAACAGTTTAAGGATAATATTGAAAGCGTGCCGTAAGGAAAAAGAACATGATGTAAGCGTTCGGTTCTAGAGTTGGCCAAATAGGCGGGGAAACCCTGCGGAGCTGGGAAGCACGAATTCCCTAGCAGGAAACAAATACTGGAGGGTTCTCAGACAGTAACTTAAACAAGGGCTTGGCAAGAATAGCATCTAATTTGTTACGAAGGTGATGATCCAAGCCCCCCCCCCAAACCCTCGAACATCTAAGGGTTGATGACCTCCCGAAAACAGTCAGGTTTGTCATCTCCCCAATGAAATGGAAACCCACCCTATCTAAATCCTTACGTGCCTGCTCGGGAAACGGAAAAATAGGGGCAATGTAGTAAAACAAAGGATAAAATCAAGGTATGATCACAGTTACCTTTCAAGAGCGTGAGTGTGTCTGTTCTTCCCAAGACTTAATGGACTGAGAGGCTTTAGAAATTTGTTTTCCCACTTAGAATTAACAGCATCACTCGAACCAAAAATACGCCAGTAATCTTTATATAAGACCGACTCCAGACATTTGGACGGCAGGCGTCAAAAGGCTGGTCCCATGCATTAAACCATGTGATTTTTGGACATTAATTTTAGCACCAGTGCTTCACCAATCGTCAACAATACGTAGAAAGTGGATTATATCGTTGGAACTAGAGGCAATACACGCTAGTAGCATCGGCATATTGAAGAAGCTTCACACATTTCCCTTCACCCCAGGAAGAAGTAAAGCCCCGTATGTTCTGCGACACATGTTTACATAATTCGCAATTGGCTCACTATATAAAATTACAGATACAATATTGGAGATAAGGGGCAAGCCCCGCAGCACCACGAGATATGTTACATGATCAGGGAGATTGCCCATTAACAGATCCGACTATAATATCCTTATACGTATTGCTTCCCAACGGATGAAATTGTCACCAAAATTGAACTTACTAGCACTTAACAAAAAACCCCATTTAACATAATCGAATGCTTTCTGTTGGTCAAGAGCAATAAAAGCATAGGCATTATTTTTACTAAGGAATAATCAATGATATCCCTATAATGCATATGTTACGGTGATAGATCTCCGGGGACAGATCAAGTCTGAATTCGCCATTTAGACTGGAGGACCTCAGCCAGTCTTCTTTGGAGAACTTTTATCAAGCACTTATAATCAGTGTTGAGAATACTAATAGGGCGCCAATTAGAAGGACTCTCAATATCACCACTCTTAGGGGGGGAGAAAAGTGATAATGCCCATACGCTGGGACGCAACAAAGTACCGCTTCTTGAAACCCGACGTTAAAAACCTCAAACTAAATCTTAGCAAGAATACAGAGAAAACGTTCGTAAAATTCGTAAGAAACCGTCGACCCGGGGGCCGAATTATTGTTTGCAGCGCCGAAATGGTCTCACAGAACCTCATGTAAATTGTGGGGGTTTTTAAATGTAAGTTTCGATCATTCCATGATCTCCTTACATAATCTTAATAAAACACTCTGCCTTTATGTCAACTGAACATCGGGGCATACAGCTGACTGTAAAACTCATGCAAAACATTCATAATTGGCTATTTCATTAACTTCGTACGTTAGCATTAGTACTAGATTCAATAACCTTATGTTTGGCACGGGACTTTCCTCGGCGTACGAAGAAGGAAGACTGTTTTTCCCCCTCCTTTAGCCACCTAACCCTAGAACGAACGTAAGCCCCTCTTAATTCACACGTACAACATGTCACGCCTCAGAGTCAGAGCTCAGACACCGGGACTGTAATCGTTTTCCTGTATTATCTCTTATCCCTCGCAATACGAACACTGTGTCCTGATGGCTAAATCCTTTCTTCTCAGCTTACCGTTTCCACCATTCAATAACAGAGGGAAACCACCTTTTCAACGTAGACCACAGTTTGAAATAATACCGAAGATCGTCACCAAAGATCTGTCCATTACACAAGGCGCATTAAACTCCAGTAACCCTTGCCCCTTGAGTTTGGTAGCGGAACTTGGAATGATGAAAACATGTTGTGATCACTGAAGGGAAAGCACAAGTAACGGCCTAACAATTTGAAAAAATTCGAAGGGAGATTAACGCGATCAATTCTAGAGCCCTTATTTTGCGGGACCAGTATACCCTGGATAGACGAATTAACAGATCTATAGCTATCAACGAGATTATACATGATGCACAAATCCTTCATTACTTCACGACCGACAAAGACTGAAATAGTAGTAACACTGCTAAGTCTATCGAAATCGCACAACGAAATTGAAATCTCCCCCTAAAATAACAGATGCCAGCCCGGGTGAAGCAAAAAGATTTTCTAGAGGACGTCCTATTCACCAGGGGTTGGGGCAGTTTGTAATAGTATTGCTTTTGTGACAGATAGAGTGAGAGAGAGAGCAATAATAATAATAAAAAAAATAGTCTAGTACTATTGGGGTTGTAACGTCACAGACGTAGCTTAGTCGGCAGAACACCGCGCAGTTGAGGCGAGGGTCATGGGTTCCAGCCCAACGTTTGACGAAACCTTCAAATCATAGCTAACGGTCCTTGGTTTATTTCGATTGTGCGAATAGAGTCTGGATACTAGTCTGTGGGTTGTAACGTCACATTCGGTTGCTTAGTCGCAGAGCACCGCGCTATTGAGGAGACGGTCCTGGGTTTCCAGCACACGTTTGCGGGAGCTTTTTAATAATAACTAACCGTCTTGGTTTATTTCGATTGTGCGAATACAGTTTTGATACTACCTGCGAGTTACAGCGTCACAGGTCGGTTCGACTCAGTGTCAGGCAACTTCAATTAAGCGACGGTCATGTTCGTGTCCCACGTTTGACGAAACCTTTTTTAAATCTACTAGCTGACGTCTTGGTTTATTCCGATTGTGCGAATACAGTTTTAGTACTATCTGCGGGTTGTAACGTCACAGGTCTGTTTGCTTAGTCGGCAGAGCACCGCGCTATTGAGGCGACGGTCATGGGCTCCAGCCCCAGTTGTTGGTCGAAAACGATTAGATAATACTACACCTACTTGGTTTATTTCGATTGTGGAAAATAGTCTAGGTACTATCTGTGGGGTGTAACGTCACAGGTCGGGTTGCCAGTCTGCGGAGCCCGCGCAATTAGGAGACGTTGATAAGTTACTGTCTGAGAAACCCTCCCTTGTATTTGTTTCCTGCTCGTATTTTCGTTGCTTCCCAGCTCCGCATGGTTTCCCCGCTAATTGGGTCCCCTCTAACCGACGCACATCTGTTCTTTTTCCTTACGGCACGCTTTCAATATTATCCTCAAACTGTTTTCTATTGATCTGTTTTTGTTAATTCGTGTAAGTCTCCTAAAGAGATCGTCCCAAACTCCCAACAAGGTATTACTGTTAGGGTGGTGCGTAAAAATCCATTTCTCTTTCCTTGGAATGAAATTTTGAGGGCAGTATGTAACAGTATTTAGATACCAATTTGTGTGATTTCCAATGGCGGCTACCTCACCGATTCTTTACCTGTTTAGGATTGCCAATGGAAAAGGGGGATTGGTTGTGGTCCCTTTGTGAGATGTAACACTATCGAGACGGAAAGTCATCTTTTTTGGGACTGTCCTAAGATTTTATCCTGTTTACTTGTTGGATCAAGCAGGTTTTCACTAAGCTGACTGATAATAACACTGTGCTTGACTTAAATATGTACTCATTCGTCGTTCCTGGTGAACTCGATCGCTAATAATGTCTTCACAGGCTTGGTACTTCTTCTGCATTTGTAAAGTCAGATATGGGAATCAAGGATCTTGCCATTTTGAGGGGCAAGTTCATACTGGCAATAATATTATGACGCTAATTGTTATGCTAATTAGGCTTCGTGTTAATGCTTACTTCGAGCGTTTTTCATCGAGTGAATTTGGTAAAGTTTGGATTGAAGGCAATTCTTTTGTAGAATTTTCCATCGAGGATGCCAATTCTGACCTCTGTAGTCTTCAGATCCCTCACTATTCAATGTATCTATATTAGTGACAGTGGTCTTTACTCCCAATAACATATATTGAAAGTTCATAATCCGTTTTACCTTGTATTACCATAATTTACTCACATCTTTTGTAATTGTAGTGCTTTTGTGACAGATAGAGTGAGAGAGAGAGAGCAATCAATAAGGAAAAAAAAAATTAAGGCGACGTCCCTGGGTTTCGAGCCCCACGTTTGACGAAACCTTTTTAATAATGCTAACCGTCTTCGTTTATTTCGATTGTGCGAATACAGTCTAGTTACTATCTGTGGGTTGTAACGTCCCAGGACGGTTGTCTTAGTCGGCAGAGCACCGCGCTATTTGAGCACAGTCATGGGTTCAGCCCCACGTTTTTTTGACGACACCTTTTTTTAATAATATCTAACCGTCTTGATTTATTTCGATGTCGATACAGTCTAGGTACTACCTGTTGGTTGTAACGTTCAACAGAATGTAGCTTTATCGGCAGAGCAACGCGCTATTGAGGCCGACGTTCATGGGTTTTCCAGCCCCCCGTTGACGTACCTTTTCAATAATAATAGCTAACCGTCTTGGTTGATTTCGATTGTGCCATATACTCTAGGTACTATCTGTGGGTTGTAACGTCCCAGGTCGGTTTTTGCTTAGTCGGCAGAGCCCGCGCTATTGGGAGAGGTCATGGTTCCACACCACGTTTGAGGAACTTTTTTAATATTACCTACGTCCTGGTTGAGTTCGATTGGTGCGAAAAATCAGGTACGAGCTGTGGGTTGTACGTCACAGAAAGGTAGCTAGTCGGCAGAGCCACGCGCTATTGAGGCGACGGTCACGGGTTCCAGCCCCACGTTTGACGTAAACATTGCAATATACAGTAACCGTCGTGGTTATTTCGATTGTGCGAATGGGGGAAAAAAATTTTTTAATTAGTGTAGGTACTATCTGTGGGTTGTAACGTCAAAGGTCGGTTTGCGTAGTCGGCAGAGCACTGTGCTACTGAGGCGACGACGGTCATGGGTTCCAGCACCACGTTTGAGGGAAACTTTGTAATATTACTAACCCTCTTGGTGTATTTCGATTGTGCGAAGCAGTTCGATACTACTGCTGGTTTTATATCGTCACCGGTCTGGTTAGCTCAGTCGGCAGAAAAACTTGCAATTAAGGCGACGGTCATGGGTTAGTGGTCCCACCCCCGGGTGACGAAATCTTTTTAATAATAACAGCTCACCGTCTTGTGGTTATTTCGATTGTGCGGAATACAGTTTTGGTATATCTGCGCGTTAATCGTCACCCCGTCGGTAAGCGCAGTCGGCAAGATCACGTGCTGCAAGGGCAGACGGTCATGGGTTCGAGGCCCCACGTTTGACCAAACCTTTTCAATAAATAAGAGCTAACCGTCTTGGTTGATTTCTTCGATTGTGCGAATACAGACTAGGTACTACCCTGTGGGTTTGTTTGTTAAAGTCACAGGCCGGTAGCTTAGTCGGCAGAGCACGCGCGATTTAGGCGACGGTATGGGTTCCAGCAACACGTTTGAGGGAACCTTTTTCGGAATAATAGCTAACCGTTGGTTATTTCGATTGTGCGAATTTAGTTTTGGTTACTATATGCGGTTTTTATATGTCAACCGGTCGTAGGCGCAGTCGGCAGATCACGGTGCATAAGGCGATTCGTGGGTTCGTTGTCCCGCGTTTGACGGCACCTTTTTTTAATAATAATAGCGGACCGTTCGTTGGTTATTTCGATTGTGCGAATATAGTCTAGGTACTATCTGTGGGTTACACCGTCA
>JAODTK010000940.1:0-12824 GCA_026419785.1 Sclerodactyla briareus
ACCTGAAATCACGGAATATCTTTCGTAATGAACGCGGTTGACATGATTATGGAAAATATTTTGATCGCGATTGCTCCCCACTCTCATTTGGTCAAAAACACCTGTAACGCGTATTTCACACACTATAAGTCAATTCGCCACTCTTATTGTACACTCAATCACTCAATGTACCTTTCATGTTGCGCCGACAGATCATTATCATGGGCATATTAGCTTAAATTTGGAACATTAGGGTTGCATTCCTATAGACTGACTAATGTAACAGCCGTAGTGGAACCTGAATGGTCGGAATTTTTCGATGACGCGGAGACAATGATATGGAAAAAAACATATAAGCAAATCGTCCCGAGACTTATTTTGGTCAAATAGTCCCCTCAACGGGTGTACATACACACTAAGTCAATCCGCCACCCTTTTTGTACACACTCACAGTACCATTCAGGTGGCGGCGCCAATCATATGAAGATGGGCCGTACCTATTACAAACTGGGACAGAAGGGTTGGATTCTGTAACGACAAATTTCAATTTAGTGGAACCTGAAACCCGGAATTTTTCGAAATGAACGCGGATACAATTATGATGGAACAAATTAAGTCACAAACGTCCCGAAACTTCTTTGTCAATAGTCCACCAGATGCGCGTGTACTAACACACTAAGTCTAAGTCATTCGCCCACCCTTGTTGTACGCTCACTGTACCATTCGGTGGCGACTAACATTGTTAGTGTGGTCGTTTGTATCTTACATACTGGACGAAGGGGTTGCATTCTGTAGACAGACTATTTACAATTGAGTGGACCTGAAATCACGGAATTCTTTCGTACATGAAAACGCGGTTGACATGATTATGGAAAATATTTTGATCGCATTGCCCCTACTCTCATTTGTGTCAACACCTGTACGCGTTTATACACACTAAAGTCAACTTCGCCACTCTTTTTGTACACTCCTGTACCATTCAGGTGGCGGCGAAAAATCATTGTGATGGGCGTACTTTTCTTTCAATACTGGGGCAGATGGGTTGCATTCTGTAAGACTGACCTAATTTACGCATTCAGTGGAACCTGAAATATCCCGGATTATTCCGAAATGAACGCGAGACAATGCTTTGAAAAACAATATAAGCCAATAGTCCGATACTTATTTTTTTTGTCAATATCCCCTAGACGCGCGTGTACTACCCACTAAGTCATACGCCATACGAAACATTGTTATCATGTTCGTAGATATCTTGCATACTGGGACAGAAGGGTTGCATTCTGGTAGACTGGCTAAGTACAATTTATTAGACCGTGAATCCCGGAATTCATCCGAATGACGCGGTGGCAATTGATTATGAAAAATAGTTTCAGCTATATCACTCCGACACTCACTCATTTGGTCGATAGACACAAGAACGCGTGGTACTATATATGCAACCATCATTCGCCATTTTCGTACTCTCCCTGTTCATTTATTGGCGACGAACATCGTTATCGTGGTCGTGTTTAGCTTATTGGCTGGGACAGAAGGGTTGCAATTCTGTGGAATGAATAAATGCAATTGAGTGGAATCGAAATCACGCGCAATTCTTTCGAATGAACTGGTGAAACGATGAATATTGACGTAATTTGGGCGTTATGGGTTCGACCCTTATTTGGTCAATAGACACATGAAACGCTTGTTGTACTATCATTATGTACTATCGCCACTCTTTTTGTACACTCATTACCATGGTTAGGGGCGGCGCAAAATATTATCATGGGCGTAACTATCTGTACATCCTGGGACAGAAAGGTTTGCATTCTGTAGAAAAAAAATTGGAAAAAACCCCCCTTTTTTCATTTTTCAAAAAAAAACATTTACAATTTAGTTGACCTTACATCATCACGGATTTCTGTCGAACTGACGCGGTTGCCAATGGTGGAAAATTATTTTGAGCGCTATCGCTCCTACACTCATTTGGCAGTTTGGTCATGTCACCCCCTGAAACTACTGATCAATAAGTCATTTCGCCACTCTTTCGGTACACACAACAGCACGACTCAGGTGGCGACGAAAACTTGTTATTATGGGCAGTTGTGGGTGAGTACTTGTATCGTTTATTTTCCTCCGAGCTACTGCGAGCGCGGTATCACACAAAACTATCACCTGATAGTAAAATTAAAGCTAGTGTTATATTTAAATGTAAGGACATGAAAACCGTCGTAATTGAAAATACAATAGGTGTACACTGTAATTCACCTCATGCATTGATATCAATAGAGATTAGGCATTCATTAACCCGACTGTACTCGTGGTAAAATACATATGTGACGAATATGAGTGTTGAGAGGAGGAGACACTCTCCTTATCCGGAACTGCCATCATTGCTCGGAGCTTCCACAAGGGAACGCCCCCTTCCCTTCATATAAGGCCAGAATATAATATTGGATTCGCAAATAACATAAAAGACACAGCAGAATTGAGGGCAAATCTGAATATATATATATCTATTTAAATAACTTCCATAAATGATGTGGAAAGGAAAAGTAATCTATACCAACACCTTCATCAACTAGCTTTTTACTTGAGGAATATTAATTCACCGAGGATGAATTAATTCCAGTTTTGACAGTGATTTCTTCTAGGTAGTCTTGCGGGAATTCACTGTTTTCTCCAGCGCGCATCAACTGGACCTATTAGTTATACTGGGACATTCGTTTTCATTTTCTAATCTCGGAATAATAATCATAACACTCAGCATATAGCATCATTCGTAAACTGGCGAATGTGTACATTCTGATATAACATGTGCGTATACATTCATTCTCTGGCGTGTCACGCAAATAGAGGGCGCAGTAGCCTAAACCACTGATACATGTCATATGACCTCCAGAAATACCTACAACACACCTTCACAACAAATGAACCAAACCCCCATTCTCTGGCATATCATTTCCGGCGAACCGGGATTTTATTAGTGCCGGACCAAACGGAGTGGACGGTTGGTGTTGGTGGAAGCATTCGGCCACCAAAGTACCGGGACAGTTAGTATACGATGTGTCCACCAACGCAAACTAATTGTCCCAATCCGTGGACGGATTATTCGTCCACTCGACAAGGATACGTGAACTAAGGTATTTCGCCCAGTGTGACCTCTAGTGACCCCGACTTCAATTTAAATTTCTCGGGAACCATGGTAGACCACATCACCAAGTTTCGGAAAAATCCGACAACTTGAAATATTCGCTCGTTATGCAAATTTAGACCCACTTAGTGAGCAGATTTTAGGCTGAGAATCTAATCAATGCATCGAGCTGTCATTCAGGTCCTAAAGGTCAAACCAATCATGTAGCCATACGGGTCTTGGTAATCTTGCTAACGATCTAAGCAATCATTTAAATAAAATAAACTAATTACCCAACTTAATTAAGACTTTGCTGCCCAAAATCGTATCAGATCGGTACAACCAAACCCCGGTTTACTACCACAAATTTCGTTATAATCGGCCTCACGGTTTGTGAGATCCTGCTAAACGAGAAAGTGTGATATCACACACACACACACACATAACACACACACCACGCCAAAGGGACCACTAAGTCCTCCTAGGATTTAAATTCAAGGCGAGACAAAAAAAGGAGATCAATGTGGAAGAGAGCAATTTCTTCCTCTGTGAATTCAATGCTAAATAGCAGATAATGAAGGCCAAAAACATTTTACAAATTTAATTTTCAACCTATAATTATAATATTAATTCTTCATTGAATGTGCCTGTTATGCACCCACAAGGCATACAAGACGACTCCCATTCATGTTGCACCCAAAGCTAGTCATATTGTCCTTTGCATCTCGGCTAGAGAGTAATATAATTAGATCTCTGAATTAATATTTGGCATCTGTCATGACCATTTAAAGTTCTTTTTATTGTCAGTACATTGTTAATTAGTAGCCGCTGCATTAAAACATTTCCTGGTAGCAAACAATAACATCGGTTGTTGAAGGTATGCCTTAGTTCGCTAGAATAGTAAGGTCACATTTGAATGAGGACTCGAGGACTCGGAACACTGGGACTCGGACTCGGGATCGGAAAGCCAATGACTGAACTCGGACTCGGAAGCCAATGACTCGGACTCGGACTCGAATACTGATGATTGGACTCGGGTCGGAAGGTATCGTTACTAACTGATCCCTTTTTTCCTTGCTCAGACTGATCCATGCTCAACTTAGAGGGTTATACGATTTTTATGGACGATACTATTACCAGCTCAGTAGGTCAGGGCAGCGGACCCCCCCCCCGCGGTAGCGTCTAACATCGACAAACCATGCAGTAACTAAAAACTTCTCTATACCACTTGCCACAGTCAAAGCTATTAGCAAGTGAGATATCTGGAAATGGGCTGAACTTTATCTAATGATGTTTCAACCTATTTTAGCCATTTTAGAATTTCAGATATGCAGCCTAAGGTAGCTACAGAATGATCGCCTGTAGGACAAGACGACCATTTAGAGTTATTCTTCACATGGAAGAAACTTCAATATGTTTTGCATTAGCTGCAATGCTTGCACACTATACTAACCTGATAACCCGTTGATCTGCGAATATGCGTCATTTAATCTTCGAAACATAGGTCTGGACACCTAATTTGTGCTGTATAATATTGGTCAAGGTGTTGTGGGAAAACCTGATACTTTCTCGCAAATGACGGTATGAATAAATGCTCCGTTGGATATTTTACCACATATTCAGCAATTTTCTGCAGTTTTGCCAATGGGCTGTTCATTCCGGGGATTACACCTTTCCGACCAAAAACGATACCTCCCTGCCTCCCCAATTATGATCGTGGAGGCCGGGGTGCAGCCATGTGTGTATTCTTTGACGACGTGAGAGGAATCTATGCAGCCACGCATGTGACCAATGGCCTGAATTGATGCTTAGGTGTGTAGCTGTGCGAACGCGCGTCTCTGTGGGTGTGGGGTGTTGCATGTGTGTGGCATGGTGCGTGCGTGCGTGTGGTTTTCATGAAGGTGACAGATGCCATTAGTTAGAGAGGTAATACAGGTTGTCTAGGTCATCTTTTCAGAACTGGGGTGCGGTTCTCATCTGTCCCTGCAATATGACTTGAATATTAACACAAGACTACAACCGATGTAGTGGACTGAAAACCACTGATTCACACAGGCCGGGCGACACAACCGGATCTGCATCTGTAGGCACTAACAAGTGAGGGGTAGCTGACAATGTAAACACCAATATAGGTTAGGGTTCAGTGAGGAGAACATCGTCTCATTTAAATAAACTCAATACATATACTGTGTAAAGGAGCTCGTAGTACCAGACTAGTCTGACAGATGGGCTGATCGCATTTGCCCGCCTTTTGAATTGCAATAGAGTTGAAGTTGTATAGCCGATTTGTGTATAATGCTTATACAGCGAGATCAAAGTCCAAACGTCAGTAATCAACCATGGCCCCAACCGCGGTTATCAAGAGAACGAACCGAAAAGCTCAATCAGCTAGCTCGTGGTGACTGGTGGCGACTGGGGTCGGCGGAGGCAGAAGGAGTGTGATGGATGACGGTTTGGGGTTGGGGTTTGGGGTGTTGATATTACTCCGCTGAATTGATTCCTTGCAACTGTGTAGGGCTGTGTAAACTTGTAATGCTTTGGGTTTTTAAATAACGTCTTTTTTCACCTTTTCGTTTCTGACAGTCATGTATCTCTCCTTGGACAAGGGAGGGGAACCCAGGAGGGGTATCTCTCGCTGTCGCCGCCCTGTGTCAACGGCAAACATTCGTTGATATACTATAGGAAGTGCTATTCCTGCATCTCATGCATGAGTATTTCAATGTAAACGGGCAGGTGAATGGCGAAATTGTCTTGAATACTTCCTTTTTCCTGGTGGCTTATTCTCACGAATGTTCCCGTTTAAAGGCGAACTTTTTTCTGACAAACTGACGGTAATTAAGTATTTTCGGGGTTCCATGTTCACGTTCACGTTCGTTATTGCCATTTTCCATCGATGGTGAACTTATTTTCCATTATAACCTAGAAAGCGTTGGTTGAAAGACTCTATTAAGTTCACTGTCAACTTAACGGTCGTATGGTCATGGTTCGTCGCTTTTCGATGGCGAGCTTAACTTAATTTGATTACATTATTAATATATATATATATATATATATATATATAATTATATATATTATATATATTATATATATTAATATTATATATTATATATATATATATATATATATATATATATATATATATATATATAATATTCTATATTCTATATATATATATAATAATAATATATATATGTAATAGCTATATATATATATATATAATATATCTATATATATATATATATATATATATATATTATATATATATTATATAAAGATATATATATATTAAATATATATATATATATATATATATATATATATATTATATATATATATATATATAATATATATATATACTATATATAATATAATATAATATAAATATATATATATAATACTGAAAACAGGAGGATATAGCCGAATGTTTACTGTTCATGTGATGACACAACTTTTCAACATAATGTCCATGTAATTACGATTTTCGATAATGGAGTCTCCTGAACGCAGTGTGAGCGATTTGGGAGGTTTTTAAGTTTTGTAATGTTCTCGCATCACATTCATGCTATGGCTATTTTCCGGAGGTAAAAAAATAAATAAAAACTGTTTTCTATACCTGAGAGTAAATGCGAGTTTGAGGATCTGATTACTTCTCTGGGCCGGATTGTTTCGCAAATCCCTGTTAATATAATGACGTATATTTGCGATTGTTCTATCAATGGTAACTCAAAATACCGGTAGAGATTCTCCGTCGTCCTTGAAAGCTTCAAATCAAGATTGTTTTAGCAACCTACGCCTTTTCTCCTCCTATGTATGGGTGCAGTATTGACATGCAATCCAAAACAAAAAACACACCCCCACCACAAAACCCCCACCCCCCCCACCCCCCCCACCCCCGCCCCATTTCACTGTAAAACTCAACGCATTTGGGGCTACTCGATACACAGAGGTAACTGCTGCATGGCCTTTTTCCGGTTTTCTGCACTTTGCAGTTTCTCTTATATAGAATAATTCAAGTTCGGTGAACTTGAAATGTTGGTTCCTTAGTTGTCCTCAGATGTATCAATTATCCCATGCGTTGGGTTTCTACCAGTCATCGTCTGTAAGACCAAGTTTGTGGGTAAGAACAAATTCTAGTTTTACATTGCGATTCCGGTATCCCGAGGTGTAATTCACAGCGTGCAGAACTCATTTCATGGGGAATTTCATTTTCAAAGTAGCACCCCTATGAAATGAATCTCCGCACGCTTGGCCCGTATAAACCCCCCGCTGCCTATATACACACGGTAAGATTTCGTTGAATGTCACCCTGGCATTGAATTCCTTCAATTACTATTTCTTCATGAACTTACAGTTAACATGTTTGCGACATGCCGTCTTCACAGGTTCGCATCCCACATTAGAACTCCCTCATTCGGGACTATATAAACTATTAAAACGAGTCGCAGGTTGGGGTGATGGGGGAGGCAGTGAAGAACTTTTACATCGCTCTACTGCTGGCGAAAATCGTTTACCGGAGCGGTAACACTATCCACGCGTTCGTTCAGTGATAACACCGCCTCAGTTACCCCAAGATGCGAACCCGATGCCGAATATGAACGGGTTTCAAATGATAATCGTGGTTTCAGGTTGTCGTTTCTTCACATCTTGCCGAGGTAAGTTATTAGAGAACCGTCCTTGGTCTCGTGATAAACCGGGGCTCAGGGTGATTCAAACCCCAAGCCAACCTTCTATCTATCTATATATCTATCATCTTCTATCTATCTATCTTCTATCTATCTATATACTATCTATCTATTCTATCTATCTATCTATCTATCTAACCCACGATGCCGAATATGACGGTTTCAATGATATGTGGTTTTCAGGTTTGCGTTCCACACATCTTGCGAGGTAAGTTGATTAGAGACCGTCCTTGGTCCAGTGATGAAACCGGGGCTGCGAGTGAGCAGAACCCAATGCCACACCTTCTATCTATCTATAATCTATATATCATATGCGATATATCTATATCTCTATCGTGTGTGTGTGTGTGTGTGCGAGTATGTATGAGTGTATATGGCGCGAGCAGCAGCTACACATTTTGTGTTATGTTTTTCATTGAAGGTTTAACAACCAACGTTGGAACAACGGCATTTCATTCACAAAACATTGACCCGGTGCCCTACATGTCATTCCTACTTTTAAAAGCTACTTTAATTTTATGGTCTCCTTTAAAGACACAAACTAATGATTTGAGGTCAGAGGGGATAGGTAGGTGAATTCTCCAGTGGTATCGGAGATTTCTTTTAAATAATCCGCCTCAAAATTAGCAGAACAAATCAAGGGATGATTCTAACCCGTTTAATACTTTGGGTAAGGTGGTCAAGAGTCATCAGCCCCGCCGTCCAGATGTCAACAATTCATCACTGGTTCCGGGGATGGTGGAGATCTGGGATGGGTGCCGGAGGAACGACAATTCTCAGCGGAGCCATTTCAACCTGTCATGCATATGGGTTTTGTTTCTGTCCATAACTCCCACTTGTTGGGGAGAGCAGAGCATTGGCTTGTGAAACATCTGGCTGACCAAGACCTGCACCCTTTCACTAGCACTCATGTATCGTAGTTCGAAGCTACTTCTTCGCTCATCTTCGAATCGGACGAGTTGATGGCTAGTTTATCCATAGTCAATTCTTGCAACTCTTGAAAAATCGTAAAATCGAAAACAAAATGAATTTGTAGGCATTTCTGTGTATTCCTAGCATGATCTGAATTCGGATCAGTTTCTGATGAACAGCTATAGGATATCAACCAGCGTTACCCTATCCCCTTTCTATTGGGATTCAACCATAAATTCTTGAAAAATTCCTCCCGAGAATAATAATACACAGGCTTGGTGCTAATCAAGTAACTCGTTTCTGTCCTTTTGACATAGGAAGGACGGAAACTGATTGAAGTCGAGGAAGGGGTTGTGAAAGTACGCCTTCGACTTCACAGCGAGCTCACGGATACGTACATCCAACTGGAATTGGAAAGGAACCAAACATCTATTTTCCGTAAGGACTCTGGAAGGGAAACTACGGCAGATGGAGGCGTAGATTTAAAGAGGGAGAATCTGAATTCATCGTTTTGAATAAACTAACGTGGATGTCACAGACGCTCTGGGATTTTCCGATCTGGGCTCGTGAAGGGAAGCCTATAGTGTGATACAGTGTATGAACTGGCTGTGTTCTGTAAAGTGGAAATTCTAAAATTCCGTTTCCTCGTAGGAAGTGAAAAAATGGCGTCAATTCGCTAGCTCTCATATCTTGCTAGAAAAAAGAGTCATCAGAGTTCCCAACGTTCGGCGTTAGGCACCTGTTTCGTTTCGCTTCGAAACATTCCAGGGCGAATTGATTCCCAGGTACCTGGAGTAGTTGGCAATTGTTTGCAGTTCCTGCACGACATCATTCTGAATACTAGTCGAGACGAGGAGACGAGTTATGTTATCGCCGCTTTGCTCACAAGAACAATACGGCCTGGCATTGTGTTTGCCACAGTAAACTTACATTTAGCCCCAATTCGCCAGCAGTGTGACCCCGATAGTGCAATAACTTACATGCATATGTTTTTATGTCCGCATTTTGTTTTCTTTTCGAGGATTTGATCCTCCAAATTCAGCGTAGTGTTTAAGCTCTTGCTCTAGAGGACCTCCTGTCATTAAGGCTAATACAATGGAAGTCATTAGAATCTTTCCATTTCAAACTTAGATCAACAAAGTTCGGTGATGAAAATTTTCTTGAACCAGCAAGTATATGAGGCCTGTGTTTTCTTGAGGATTTGCAGCAGTGCGGAGCCCTTTACAGTCTCTGATAGTTGACGATTTGGCGATGGATCAGGGGTTAATGTATGCGACACCATGTTCCACCGGAACGGCCTTACGGCAATAAACATCTTGTAATCAGAATCTGGGTGTGTCATTTCACACATAAGGAGAATGGGATGTGAGGTATCGATCCAGTGATGCAGTCCGTGAATGTTTTACGGCTTGTGGCGGGGTGAAGTGTTTCTAACAAGTTCTGCATTCCTACAACTACGCCAGTGCTGCTCTTAGTTCGAACCCTGCCTGACAGGCATCAGGGTGTAAGAAAAAACTTTACACTACTTAATGACCTCCCCTCCGACTCAGGTGCAGCAACAGTCGCCACTATACGCTGTATGTTAATGTTAATCATTTTACCATTCTTGTTTCGGACAGCACCATGAAGAAGATACATTAGCGGATAGTTGTGGACGCACAGCTCTGATGATGAAGAATCGTCTGTTTCCGTCGCGAAGGGGGAGAACGTCAACGTTGAGATGCCGCAGTAGAAGGAGTTGTATATCGATCCTGTATGATATGGTGGTATTTTACCGATTCACGCGAGAGTAGATTTACGCAGAACAACAACCCTTGTGCGAAGACCGAGAAAGTGAAGTGAGTGTTTGATGAAGAACAGGATACGGATTGTGAGAGCGATTGACGTAGAACTCTCGTGTCGTGCACGAGGATTGAATAAAACCGTGCGTCTCAGAGTTAACGTAAGTCAACCATTTTGTTCCTGGAGTATTGTTCTCAGTCATGAATGAACTTACCGTTTATAATCTCTTAGTATAACTTAGACCAATCAATCATCATTGCTCATCGCCTACGCGACAGTGGGGGGGAGCAGAGAAAGGTTTGCCTCAATTATGAAATTTCCTATCGTCTAGCCTACAAGCGCGAACCAATTCCTTGGATTCAACTTTCATTAATCATTGCTCAAACATTCGGTCGTTTTCTGCTAACATTAGTCTCCTCTACGTCTGGTTCCTCGTACGCCCAGGATCATCTGAACGACACAAGCGGCTTGTGTATTACAAACGGCGTGTGTGAATATAATTCCTACCAGGACCTTGCGTCCAGGCCTGAGTCCCTATCATACCTCTTTCAGTGATCAAATCCAGAATGGGCCGCCCGCCGGACCTGGTTCCACACGACAAAAAGAACATTCGGCCTAATTCCGAACGAGTATGCTTTTCTCCGTCACGACTTCAAGATTGGTCGCTGCTATCAAAAGTCTGTGGCGACGCCCACTATCGAACTAATCCGGGACCTTTCCGAATAGACACCTGGATTATGCTAATGTAAGTGACTTGTCTGATTGAGTAATATGTGGTGGACATTCATTTTATTCGTGGTGTATTACGTTTGGGATTCGGTGCCAAAGGGAAATTGTCTGCAATTTTGGTACTAGTGGAAAATGACGTCAACGTCAGGGCGGCACTAATTTGCATGGTGAAAAGTCAAGTGGGATTATTTTTTATTTTTTACGAATTCCACATTGGCCCAACGCATTTCTTCATCCATGTAAGATGCCAATCAGGAGGTTAAAATTCTCGGGTGCACGATACCCCATCCAGACCAACCACTTGCATGGGAACTATGCATGGTACGTGATTGGGTAATTGTTTTCATGAATTTTCCCCACATTACACGAGTTTTGTAACTAATTCTCCAACGAATTGGAAAATTTGCCGTCAGAAGAAACGGTCACGTGGCCAGAACTAAATTTACTGTGTTCTTTCGAAGTGAATGGAATGCTGGCTTTTACTATAGGTAAGTGACATTCGTTCATCGATCCCACACATTTCATTCGCAGTGAGCGTAACCTTCATCAGTTGGAAGTTATCCAACCGTATGACGTTGATAGTGCCTTAATAACGAACGTGAAGTCGGTTTGTTGAAGGGTGGTACGCGTGGGCGGGCCGATATATCATTATTTTCTACAGAGACTGGTCATACAGCAACAGAGAATATGGATTTTTTTTTTTCAATTAGGATGGCGCCTCTCGAAGGGTCACCTTTACAGTCGGTTTATTTGGTATTCCAACATTTTTTCGACCTGTCGATTTCTGAATTCCGTACGTACGGCGCGTGTATGGGACGGGTTGATTTCTAAAATTACTAGTCGAATTCGAAGCCGACAGGTTTCGAGTTATAGAAACTGGGGAACAATCATCTTGACAACGATGGTAGTGGATAAATGTTAAGGTGTTCCTGCTCCCGTACGCACTTTTCAGACAATAAGTTGTAATTAGGATAAAAGAGCTTAAAGCGATGGCATTGACTTGGCTTGTAAATCTGGTTGTTTCGGGGGGGGGGGGGGGGGGGGGGGGGGGGGGGGAGTCAACACTCGATCTAAATTCTGAAGAAGAACAGCAAACAAAACTCTGTATCGACGACGAAAGGGGGACAATATCTCGTCCTTTCGCCAGTACCACCCGAGGTTTCCCTAACTATTAATGGGACTGGTCCTGACCACGTTCAACTGGACGGAGCAAAAGGAGTGCCAAGTAGACATCGGATGCTCGGAAGTAGGGGCAAAAACCCTGTGACCATCTCCTGGGTCATCAACGGACAGTGGACGAGTACGGACCCTTCCTTTTATGTGTTTCTGACCAAAACGGATATGCGACCGTATAATTTCATCTGGAAACACCGACCCAAGAACGAGGAAGAAGAGTATATCTTGCTTAGCCTTTTACAGGGAGTGGAGAAGGAAGTCTCGGATGAACCCTTCAACAAACGCATACACTACGCTACCTTATGGTGAGAGAAAATATTGCGATAACTGCAAACCTTTCCGCATAATCTTAACAGCTCTTTTCCCTCAAATTAGAAGCAAATGATACATAGATGGACTTCGACTTATGCCAGGTGATTGCCTCTGTGGTTCTATTCATTAATCGGGGAATTATG
>JAODTK010000941.1:0-12337 GCA_026419785.1 Sclerodactyla briareus
TTCTGACATTGGATGGCAAACCCTTTGAACAATTGCCAAATCATCTTTTTTAAGTGCACTGCTATACGATCAGTGTTGTCCACAAATTCTATTTTCAATTCGGGTGGTACACACACTGCAAGTCATTTATATAGGTCATAAAGATGGGACTAAGGACTGGGAGGCTGATCCCCTGAGGAGAACACCACCATGACCCTTCTGTCCAGCACGGAATCATCAGATCGACAAATGTTGAAGAGTAGGACCCATAGTCTTCAGTTAAATCCAATGGAATTCAATAGGATCCCTATGGTAGAGTCAAATGGAATTCATAGCTGGGTCGGGAACAGAAAATACAAACAATAATACCAAAGGAGGTTTCGAAACTTTTCTGTGAAAGTAACCAGGACATTTTTTACCCAATTTGAGGAATACTGGGGAACCCATGCTACTTTAATTACTAGTCAATAACTTTTAATCCAATCGATTTGGCTGGGAGGCCCTACTCCAGCAAAAGTCTGAGCAACACAAACCTGCCAGTTCTGTTGTCAATGGTGGCCCTGGTACATTCGTTGTCAGGGGTTAGCTTCGTTGGAGAGGTAGCTCCGTTTCAAGGAGAGCGACGTGGTTTCAAGCACAAAGTTTTGTGTATCAGGTCAGTGGAGGGAAGGACTTTTTGATGAATAAGAAACCCCCCAAAACAAAAGGACACATGTTTGCGTTAATATGATCTTACACTGCTGCTCAGATATAAAAGATAGTTGTAATTTTCATACCAGCTATGCCTCTACTTAAGTATCAATCTCCTTACTTGTTCACTACATACAAAGTTCCCTTTAGTACCAGCTAGTACCAGCCACCCCCAACCCTTCAGAAAACCTGGCAACAAGCTGGAGATAGTGCAGACGTATTCGACCAAGCACATCATAATCCACAGCAGGGGGGGGGGGAGTATACGTGCACTAATAAATCCACACAAACTCACTGGTTTGTAAATTTACGGGTAAATTGATTACCCATCGATTCAAATTGCACGGAAGTCTACCATGTTGGCATACCCTTCTATTGGTGGACCCTGCCCTCACTCCATGGTGCCTCTGTTTGACTACTTCTGCGAGGTCACCTTGTCCTCATGCAAAATCTACCTTGCTGCATTTCTGTAGGCTTTGTGAGGGAGCTCTCACATTGTGCCGAGTCATTCATGGAGCAAGATGATGGTAAATTCAAGTTGTTCATATTTAGGAGGGGATGGTTTGAGTATTTTACATGAGAAATTCGGTATGTTACGAACACGTTTTTACAACATGGGTGCACCAACTACTACATGTCACAATTGACTGTTTTTAATACCCTCAAGTCATGAACCCATAAAACCAGGAAAGGGTAGAATGGGTGATTAAGTGGGTTCTATAGTGGAGTTATAGCCAACCATGCAGTTACCCAAGAAAATCAAACAAGAGGTGGGAAGAGGATGAGGAAGTCATATTTCATACAAAATTTGAATTTCATTAACCTATGCCTATATTATACTATATACACTATAGATTTATGGAGTTTTGGCTTCCCTCCCCTCCTCCACTCTCCCCTCCCTCCGCCCCCCCCCCCCATCCTTCCCCAGGCAGCCAGGGGGTGGGTTGTGTTCTGAAATCTGGTACTTCCACTTCCCTACAACGATTACACAGAATACCTACGTGGCGGTGTTCCCTTCAAAGTCTTCAAAAGACTTAACTCAACTCCCTCTGTCCGATCGAGAAGAGACCGTATGGGGATTCCGGTCCGGATACCAGCAGTGGAGCGCCCGGTTATCGGGCTGCAGTCGGCAGCGACCCAGGAGACTTTCACCTCCGTGACAGAGTGATCGGTCCACTCGACTTGATAGTCGCGGGGCAGCCGCATGACTGAGGTAATCATCGTTCTCTGGTGGAAAATACAGCAAGAGGGATTAATGAACCAGTGTGGCACACTGGATCGTTTCCTCCATTCCCCCTCAATTACTTGGAGCATGCCATTCCAACCCAGAACTGGACTGCTATGCACAACGGCAGTAAATAAGTGGCCATAACCCGCCCATAGAATTGGACTCCCAGTTGTGAGTCGGTTAATTCAACCATCCCTGTAATATAGTATCATCGGGATGTGAGCAATGATGAATTCAGAAATATGAAATCTAAAAAAGCTAGCCAACAAGTATCCAAAACTGCAAGAAGTGAGAGGAGGAAGAGAAACAGCGTAGTATACCTAGCCAATGGGAGTAATCAAATCAGCTAAAACATGACTGACAGTGGTGTGGCACGATGTCACCATTGCAAGGAGGCATTCCCCCTCCGCACTATGCCGATGGACATACAGACAGGCAGACAACAAGTGATCACTATTCTCCTCGAAAAGTTCATCGTCGGGCAAAAACCAGCCAGAAGTCCGAGTTTCACGGGGGAGAGAAACCCACAATGTCAACTGTTTGCTTTGATATTGCTGAGGAATTGCATGATTGATGATTAACAGGACATTACTTACTACCGTACACTCGATTCACTAGCGTCTATTTTCATAACTCTTCAGAGCAGAAGACCTGCGTCCCACCCACTCATCGCACAGCTGGTCAGCAGACAGACATACACACACAAGTGATCACCTGAACAAGTTCACGCAGGCAGAAACCTGAGAGAGTAGAGTACATGTTCCCTGGGATCCCTGAATGATCAAATTCCACAACATCATCTTGTTCACGAGGATAGAAAGCCCAATACATCTTTTGCCTTTGATATTGTTAGGAATTGCCTGGTTTGATGATTAACATGACATGACATTAATACAGCCATACCTCTGATTGAACTGCATCTAGTTTGCAGCAACCTTCGGGGCGCAGCAGGCCATCCCCCGTCCCACCTAACGCGAAGCTCCCTTCATGTCTGCAAGGTAATCCCTGGCTGTATTCGTCGCAGACAGACATCCGTCTATCCCCTCACCTCCTCCCTGCCCGGGATACAGTCTCTGCTAACAACAACATCTGTCAGCCCAAGTGCGCAAAATGAGGACTGTATGCAGCGCCAAGGATTAATATTGATATTGATGTGGCTCATCTTGACAATAGACGGGAAATTCGTCCTCAAGAAAAGGCCTTCCCTACTCAAACATAATGGCCTCCTCTTAGCTCAACGTGGGTTGAGAGGTCATTGCGAACTTGACATAGCACTAGCAGACAACAGTCGAAGCCCCGCTCATTGCACCTACATTGTATAACACCTTGCAAAACAAAGAGAAATATTTTAAAGTGCTGACTGCATAGGTTCTTCTGACTTTGTTCAGGATCAAAGTAGATAGTACCTCTTTAAGTCATGGTTTTCGATAATCGGACTTGATAAATCCTGATCGGTTAAGTTTTCGTGTTAACAATTTATTGAATAATCTTTCATCGGGCACAGCCTACTGTAGAGTATAGGCTTGTTATTGAAATCTGGTTTTGCTCTGTCCTGTAACTGCTACAATTACAAAGACATTTGAAGAATGTTTGATAAATTGTTTCATACCGACGAGGTCCAGAGTGACATTGAGGTAGGAGCAGACTTCCCCTTCCCACAGTCCTAGCATACTGAAAGTGGCGGCTGTGAGCATTCATCGCCGAGCAAACGAAGCGACTGCATTCTGTTGGGAACAAATTCAAAGAAAATAGTGATAATAGAAGTTTATACTGTCAGTATAACTCAAAGTGACCTAACCAAAAGTGGAGCATGAAGCTAAGCGCAAGTTGAAGGAGTATCTTTAGCTTCAACGGAGGCATGAAGAGTATCAACTCATATGACAATGGCAATTGCATTGTTTGTTCAAAACGAGAATCCCAACAATGGTCAGTACATCATAAAACAATTTCTTCCCGATATTATTATAAAATATACCTTATAATAGGGCTTTTTCATATGCTCAAAAGAATTCACAGATATTAACCCCCCTGATCATCAGTGACTTTTCACACCAGTACTATGTGAAAAGTTGTATTTCTGGCTTGTTCACATCCCAACGCACCATTTCTATTCACTTTGATCTGCCTGCTTGGGGACTGTCCAATAGATTCTGCAACAAATGGCCCTCACTACTCTTCACGAGTTGCCTCACAAGGTCCGGCACTTTCCCACGTGGTGGGTGTGGTCACTCTAGAGGGGGAAATGCCTTTTCCACGCAAACCATTTGGGAAGCCCTCGGCTTACAATGGAATTTGAACCACATCAATTGTACCATACTATCGCATCCTGAGCTCTCTAGACTGTGCTTCATCTGCTCCCTCTAGAGACAAAAAACGAGTGCTGGCCTGAGCAACCTTTTTCAGTCACCACCAACTGACTCATGGGCCAAGGTATAGTAGATCACATACCATGCGATTCCTGCGGCCTTTTTTTTTCGCTTCCCTAATTGACAATAAGTCCCCACCTCACTAACTCATAATACTTTTCCGAGTTTGGTAAGTTAGGGGTGTTATTAGCCAGTAGAGTTACAGTTACTGAGAATGAGATAATGTATTGTGTCAAAGTCATATGGTAATGACAGAGCAGTTTCGCACGTTTAACGTAAGTGTGCGAACTTCTTCGAATCTTCTCCCTGCCATAAATTACAAATCCTGCCATCAAAAACTTTCCCCCATACTTATCAACATAACATCGAAACGATGGGAGGAATTGGTTGCTTTCCCCCATATAGTGGTGACAGTTTCTAAAAAGCCTAACGATATTGCTATGGGGGGAACCAGATCGAATCTCGTCATTCACGGAAAAACTGTTCTGTGGTGAGCATGCGCAATTAGAACTACGACGGGCTTATTGGTTTGATATACTTGGCACCCAATTACATCAGGTCTGTGAATGAAGGTACGTAGCAGGCCAAATTTTAGTTTAAGCCGGTCAATTTAATAATCAGGTGAAAATATTCCTGGCATTGAACGGTAGTTTGAGGGATACGGTTGATTGAAATAATTATTTCAGTGAAGAACGAACTGGAGGGGGATTCTCCAGTCCACTGCAAAACCAGGTGAAAAGATTCGAAGAAAAGAAAACCAAGAAGAATTTTGAAAGGAAGTGCTGGCAGAAAAATTAAAGATGACGCTAAAAAATTCTACTAATATACGGTACATTTGCAATCCAAACAGTTAGGCCAATAATGGATGAAAACGGAAGAAGAAGTGTTAATGGAGGAAAAGGAAATGGAAACAGCAAAAAGCTCTCAGCAGTTCTACTCTGAAGTGTTTACAAGTGAAGAAGGAAAATACCGGATACAGAAACATTTTCCAACAGGGAGAATGGTAAATTATCAAACTTGGACAAATGAAGAGATAGTCCTCAACACATTACAGGAGATAAGAAAGGGAAAACTGCCATATGAACCACTGATAACATCAAACCGAGTACATGAGGAAATGGGAGTGGAATTGCAGAACAACTAACAAGTGATTTTCGAGATCCAATACAAATGTCATGATTCAAAGAGGCAAATAACAACCTCTGTTCAAGAAAGGCGATCGTCAGCTGTGTAAATTACCGGCAATTGAACTTGACATTGTAACAGGTACCTAGGAAGTACTGGAAAGATTTTGAGAGATTGCTATACTGGATCATCTGGAACACTAATAACCTGATATTAGACCACCTGATATTAGACACACAGCATGGGTTTCGGGTGGGGGGGGGGGGGGAGGACGCTCCTGCCGACAAAATATGTGGTTCACTGTGACGCGTTACTTAGTATATAGATGAAAGAACATCTGTGGATGTATAGGCCTATAATATACCTATACCAAAAAGCCTCTGGCACGGTACCAGGAAAGGAGGTTAGTTGCAAAACTGGAGGCAAACATGGAATAAGGTGGACTGACCATTAAAATGGATCAAGAGCTGGTACAGGATTAAAGCAGAGGGTAATGTAGATCTAAATGGGCAAGTATCTGAAGTGAGAGAGTGTAACAAGTTCAGTGTATAGGCCTAGACTTATCCTGATAAATATATCGTCATAGATAGTGGACTATCTAACATAACATTATATTTATCAGGGCTAGCCCCCAATGTGATGTGATTGAGTGAGGCCAAGGTCTAGCCTATGGCTACTCCACAGAAATGTTGCAAGTGGAGAAATTTCAAGTTCCAAAGTTGTTTCTGCCTTCACTACCAATATATTTCTTTGCAAAGTAGACAAGTCAGGCTTTCATAACCCATCTTTGGTTTTGGTACAATATAAATATAGGCCTATCTGTTTTCATGAGAATTCAAATTAGAGCATTTGCGGGTTCAAAAGTACACTAAATATGCAGAAATTTCTCAATTCAAATGTTACGTAAAACATCATTCGAAATTACTTTTTAATGCCTTAATACACGCTCGGGTTCTGGGCTACTTTTTGCATCCAAAAAACTTAATTACCCAGGGGATGTATTTTGGAATGAATGATTATACTTCAAATATTGATGTGGGAAATGTCCGTTTTTCCGTTAACAAGAAAAGCTAAAATTAGAGCACCAATGGTGCTGTAGATCAAAACCACACCAAATGACCAAGACGAATGGGATTATGAGACCAAGAAGGCAGTAGCAAACAATGGCTTGTTGCCCCTTGCTGTAAAGGCATTGATCTTCATATGCCATAGAGGACAATAACAGCCACTAAACATTGCTACTCAGTTTAGCCAACGTCCATCCAAAGAATGACCATTGAGAGAGAAACAAGGCATTTAACACAGTGCCTAGTGGTCGCTTTAATTATATAATGACCTTGACTCTTCACATGGTCACAGATGTCCCAAAGGTCGATGAACATTGGGTCCAGTTTTATTAAGATCCATGAAACGGACTGTTTTGCTTCTTTTCATCAGATGTTATTGTTTAATCTAATGCCACTAATGGATGTTGCATCCAAAATCTGCAAACCAACCAACATTATGACACAATTTCATGAAAATCTAATGCACTTTGTAGGAGGAATCCATATTTTAACACATAATGACCTATATTGCCCCCTTTAATGATCTTTGACCCTGACCTTCACCAGTCAAACATGCCCCAAGAGTCAATTAACATTGTATCCAGGTTTGGGTGACATCCGGCACCGGATGCTGTTTCTATATATAGGGGCCAAAAAGTGCATTGTTGACACACGAATAGGAAGATCTGCTGTAGGACCCAGTGATCCTTGTACCAAAATTCTTGGGAAAGCTCATATGAGGCTATTCCATCATTAGGCTCGAACATCAGCACTTTGCACCAAAATATGTAGGAGGCGAAGCAATTTTTATACAGATTGCCCATGTTGGCCCGCAGTCCCACCTGGGTCTCATTCCAAATTCCTGAGAACCCTAAGGTATGGCATTGGACCGTCATTAGACACCGAACATAAGCACTTTGCATCAAAATGTGTAGAAGCATTTTGTTAATTTACATGATGGACCTTAGGGCCCACATTGGACCTTGAACCAGAGTTTGAAAACACCCCTGATAGACCACTACCAAGGATAACTACTTCGGAGAAAATTAATTGAACTTGTGGGGGAGAGAAGCATTTCAGTACCAATGTTTGTGAAATTCCATGGAATTTCATAAAATGGTCCATCGGGCCCCAAGTGGGACCTTGGATCAAAAAGTCCCTGAACCACCCCATCATTGTGAACGAATGTCAGCACTATCCACCCCAAAACCTTGTAAGAGAACATTTTGCATAATTCCCCTGAATGGGGCCCTCGGGCCCACACTGGGCCTTGGGCTCAATCCCTGGGCACCGGAAGGTATGGCTATTAGCCATCATTATGACCAGACATCAGCATGGTGCAACTAAATTTGTAGGAGGGTAAAAGATTTTGTGGTATTTCATATAACGGTCCCGGAGTCCAACTGGGCCTTGGGCCCAAAAAATTCCTGACCAACTTCAATGCCCCTCTAACCCCCAGGACCATCACATTACTTTGAAGAAAAAAAAATTGGAGCTTGTGGGAGGATATTCATTGTCACAGCACCATGGTCAAAGATGTCCCAGTCGAGAACATTGGGTTCCAAGTTTTTATTATATCATTGAAAAGGACTGTTTGCTTCTTTTCATCAGATGTTCTTGTTTTAATTCTAATGACAAAACCCTAATTGTGTGCATCCAAAATCTGCAAACCAACCACCATTATGACACAATTTCCAGAAAATCTAATGCCACTTTGTAGGAGGAAATTCAATTTTACCATAATGACCTTCTATTGCCCCTTTACTGATCTTTGACCGGACTCACAAAGTCAAACATGCGCCCACAGAGTCATAAATTGTATCCAAGTTGGGTGACACCGTCACAGGATGAGGTTCGATAGGGGCCAAAAGGCCAAGTGTTGACACATGATAAGAGAAGATAGGGCGTGGACCCAAGGTGGATTCCTTGTACCAAATCAATTCTTGGAAAGCTCATAGGGATGGCTATCAATCATTATGAACGAACAATCGCACTTTGCACCAAAATATTGTAGGAGGCGAAGCATTTTTATACAAGATTGCACATGATGGGCCCGCAGGCCCACACGGGCTCAATTTGCCCCAAATTCTTGAAAAGCCCACAGGTATGGCTATTGGACCGTCATTAGGACCGAACATCAACACTGACTTGTGCATCAAAATTTGTAGAAGCAGTTTGTGTAATTTAACATGATGGACCTTAGGGCCCACATTGGACTTGAGCCAAGGTTTTGCAAACACCCCTGATAGACCACTAACCAAGGATAACTTCGGAGAAAATTAATGGAACTTGTGGGGAGAGAAGCATTTTCAAGTACCATGTGTTGAAATTCCATGGAATTTCATAACAGGTCCATCGGGCCCAAGTTGGGACCTTGGATCAAAAAGCCCTGAACACCCCTCATATGACAATGTCAGCAACTAATCCACCAAAAACACTTGTAAGAGGGAGGAACATTTTGCTCGTTCCACATGATTGTTTCCCTCGGGCCCACCGGGGCCTTGGGCTCTAAATCCCTGGGCCCCTGAAGGTATGGCTATTAGACCATCATGATGACCATACATCAGCATGGTGCAAACTAAATTTGTAGGAGGTAAAAGATTTTTGTGTGTATTTCATATACTGCCCCTGAGGCCCAAACTGGGCCTTGGGCCCAAAAAATTCCTGACCAACTTCAATGCCCCTCTACCCCCAAGGACCGATCTACATTTAACTTTGAAGAAAAAAAATTGGATCTTGTGGAGGAGATGCAATGTTCAAGCACCATGGTCAAAGATGTCCAAAGGTCGATGAACATTGGGTCCAAGTTTTATTAAGAATCATTGACAAGGGACGGTTTTTTGCTCTTTATTTTCATCAGATGTTATTGTTTGAATTCTAATGACACTAATTGATGTTGCATTCCAAAATCTGCAAACCAACCAACATTATGACACAATTTCCCACAGGAAAAGCTAATGCACTTTGTAGGAGAAATTCATTTTCACCATAAATGACCATAATTTCCCCTTTAATAACATGATCTTTGAACCCTGACCTCACAAATCAACAACATGCCCCAAGAGTAATTAACTTGTTCCAAGTTTGGTTGACATCCCCGTCACAGGATGACTGTTTTTCTATAGGTGCAAAAAGGCAATTGTTTACACACTGATAGAGAAGATAGGCTGTAGACCTCCGAGTGGATCCCTTGTCCAAAATTCTTGAAAGCTCCATATGGATGGCCTATTCCCAATCATTATTACGAATCAGCACCTTTGCAACCAAAATATGTATGAGGGCCGAAGCATTTTATACCAATGCACATGATGGGCCCGCAGGCCCATCACTGTGGTTCTCAATTCCAAATTCCTAGACCCTATCAGGTACTGCTATTGGACCGTCATTAGGACCGAACATCACCACTGACTTGTGCATCAAAATTTTTAGAAGCATTTTTGTAATTTAACATGATGGGACCTAGGCCCACATTGGACCTTTAGGCCAGAGGTTTGCAAACACCCCTGATAGACCACAAACAAAGGATAACTTCGGAGGAAAATACAAGGTGGACTGATGGGGAGAGAGCATTTCAAGTACCAATTGTGTGAAATCCATGGAATTTCAAAAAGGGCCACCGGGCCCAAGTGGGACCTTGGATCAAAACGTCCTGAACACCCCAACCATTATGAACGAAATGTCAGCACTATCCACCAAAACTTGTAAGAGGAGGAACATTTTGATAGTTCCACATATGGGCCCTCGGGCCCACAATGGGCCTTGGTGGGCTCTAAATCCCGGGGCACACTGAAGGTAGGGCTATTAGACCATATTATGACCGAACATCAGGCATGTGCTGCAACTAATTTGTAGAGGGGTAAATATTTGGGGTATTTCATATAAAGGGCCCTGAGGCCCAAACTGGGCCTTGGGCCCCCAAAAAATTCCTTGGCCAACTTCAATGCCCCTGCTACCCCAATGACCATACATGTAACTTTGACGAAAAAAAAATGGAGCTGTGGGAGGAGATGCATTCAAGCAACATTGTTTAAATAAACATAAAATGGGCCCGTCCGGCCCAAGGAGGACCATGAACAAAAAAATCCTGAACACCACAGGGTGTGTATTAGACCCTCATGATGTACGAACATCAGCACTGTGGAAACACTTTGTAGGAGATATAAGATTTCACAAATGGCCTATGTCTCAAAAACTGGGCCCTGCGGCCCCAAAAATTCCTGTGAACACCCCCAATGGCCCTCTACCTAAGAAACATACATGGAACTTTGAAGAAAAATCGATCTGAAGCTGTGGGAGGAGGTGCATTTCAAGTATCATTGCGTGGAATTTCATGAAATGGGCCTCAGGAGAAGTGCGGAACTTGGACCCAAAAATTCCTGAACACCCCGAAATACTGCTAATAGACCATCATTATACCACACATCAGCACTGTGCCCCACATTTGTAGGAGGAGAATACATTTTGAAATTCTATTCTACACATGATGGCCTAGATTGGGCCCCTTTAATACCATTTTACCTGACCTGCTCAAGGTCAGACAATGTCCCCATGTGTCAGGAACATGTGTTTGTGTCGAACATCCATCACAGAATACTGTTTGGGGCCATACAGACAATTGTTGCCACTGGCCTAATAGCTAGATCGCACATGCATAAACAATAGCTCCAACTGGCTGGTTTGAGCTAAAAAGGTATCCTTTTTCTTCATTCAAGGATCTTCCGAAGCCTAATTCTTATCTTCTATAGAGCAAAAGCAAAATAAAATTGTTTGTTGATATTGAAGTGTTCAAAATATTCCAACACATAACTTCGCCCGTCCAGCACAATTGTCCCGTCCGTCACAATTTTTGTCCGTCCGTCACACCTAATATATTCTGTTCACTACTTCCCTACGAAATCAATACAGTTTATATAGTTTGAATAGGTCACGTTCTACCTTATACTTAGTCCATGGAGTACCTCTTCATTCAGGTTTTGAGACCATATCAGGGAAAAACTTTCTAAACCCACCACAAAGCAAAAAGCACATCTATTTTCTCAGTCTTTTCAGTTGTTTCAATCAGATTCTTAGCTCACCCAGCCCCCCCAGCCCCATGTATTTCCAACAACAACACTACTTCAGCGTAGCCTCCTGGTCACACATTGAACTTATTATCCACCAAAGAACATCCGAGTTTGGTACATGGGTTAAAAGTGGTGTATATGATCCTATAGGCTAACCCATGGGCAATACATGTATGTACATTGCTATGCCAGGAAGTTGTGCTAGTTTGTATGTGTACAATTAGCGATCTTTAGATCCAAAGAACATGTCCCGCCATTGATATTTTAGGCCTATAGCTTACGTTCTCATTATTGACCTAATTTGTGCCACCCCTCTATTGTTAACCTACAGTTTGCCATAAATTTTAAGGTACAATAGCACCAAAGCTAAGGGGTTGGGTATAAAATGGGGCATGATTCCAAGTGGAGAAGTCATAATTTTTATTCAGGTCGATCACAACATGTACCAAAATGTATCAGTAGAGGCACTTCACTCCACCTTCTCTGGAACCTGTCATAATTTCATATATTTCTTTCTTCCTTCGGAAAAACATCTCAATAATCACCCATTTAGAATTCATTTGGTCTCCCAGGGGCTTATTACGCTCATGTTTTATCAGACTCTCTGGTTTAATAGAATAATTATACTTATATAGCGCAAGTATCCAGCAAATACTGATCAATGCGCTTTCCAATAATTTACAACACTAGGAAAGTTGTAGATGAACGAGTTAGATTGAAGTTTACTTTTAAATGGTCCTAGTGACCCTGTTGTTTTCCATTTCCATGAAGGGAGTTCCAGAGTTATGGAGCGGCTGAAGTGAAGGCACTGTCGCTAAAGCGGAATCTCATCAGGGGCTG
>JAODTK010000942.1:0-13506 GCA_026419785.1 Sclerodactyla briareus
GAAAAGGGTTGCATGCGTGAAAACAGAATTCAACTCATGATTGGCTGCGATATGAACTCTGACTGCCGCTTGGACACTTTTTGTTATCGTTGATGTTCACGATAGCTCCAGGTAGATTGTTCCAATCTCTGAACGTTCTCGGAAGAAGGAAAACCTTATAGAAATCTTATTTGCGCTAGTGTTGAACGAGCTTTAGTGCTGGTGTGCCGAGAGGGTCGATTAACATGTGACGTGATGGCACTAATGGGAATCGTGAAAGTGACCATTGATTGCCTTAATAAAAAATAGGTGAGCCCCTCGAATACGACGCCTGGTTGCAAGATTCTGCCATCCCAACTCCTTCATCATATTGGCAACGGCCACGGGGACCTATATTTGAGTCGTTCAAGCCGAACTAGCCGCCCTACGTTGAACAGTTTCATGAGTATTATTTAAGTTAGCAGTATGAGGGTCCCGCACACTCGGGGAAATATTCCAGTATGGGTCGCACAAGTCTTATGAGGCGGACTCCTTGAACGCCTTGTGGGGCAATATGGAGATTCCTCTTAACAAAAGCAAGGTGTGTATTCGCCGTGGCAGCGATTTGGGTTTACATGATCATTCCAAGACAGATTACTAGTCAGGGTAATACCCAAGTATGAGTGGCTCTTAGTCTCTTGCAGAAGGAGTCCTGTAGCTTATAGCCAAAAATTTGGCATTTCAAGTCATGGGTAAGACGCATAACAAACCCTTTTAGCATTGAAGCTCAATCTGCCATTTATATTGCCAGCTTACTAGCATGTTAAGATCCTCTGGAGGGTTTATGTGATCAATTTTCTATTGTTTATGAGGTTTTCTCTGTGCAACACACAGCACACGTTTCTTGAAGGAACGATCGATGTGTAATTCCTTACAATTCCGTGCCAGCCGCCACCATGTTGACGCGTAGGGTAACAAGGAAAGTTTCGTTTTACAGACCGCTCAGATTGCAGGAAACGTCCATTCCCGCTGTATGGGCAAGTGAGCACCGTACTCTAAATTGGCAATAATTTTCAGAAATTTGTATTTCCAAGAAACGTTCTTGCAGGAACTAATCGATGTTTATCTTACAATTTGGGCCGCATCAGTTGGTCTCGTATAAGTTACAAGGACATTGTGGGGGGGGGGGGGGACCTTATGATCCCCCAGATTGCCGGAAACGGTGCTTCCCACGTTTTATGCATAAGCCAACGCCCCAAATTGACAATACATTTCTGAAATGTTATCTCAAGAAACCCTCTTGAAGGAACTGATCTAGGCTTATTCATTACAATTCGCGCCACCATCCATTGACGCGTACCGTACAAGAAAAGTCTTAGCAGACCACCCCCCCCCCCCCCATCATATTGCGGGGAGCGCACTTCCCGCGACTTATGGCAGTATCAATCACTGACATTGACAGTAAGTTTCTCGAAACTGATCTCTTTTATCCTTAACAACATTTCTTCATCATGTGCCATTCTACCATAGCCACTCTTAGAGATATTCCTCGAGGACCCTTCCAAGGGGGGTTGGAAGGTCTGCTGCATGATTGGAACCTTTGCTTGACATCAACTGTCCTGGAAAATGGTTTGCATTTTTCGGCATTTTCATTGAAAGGAAATTGACCAGTCCAGGCAGACAATTTGGTCAGTTTTTCAGATTATTATCCGCTCAAACTTTTCGTCCAAATTTCCATGTCTCAAAATTGTTTCGCCCGCTCTGTGCCTGTATAGTTCGCATACGTCAATCACGTAAACCTCCCATACTAATGTTCAATGAATCCCCCTGCCCCTCTGTTTTTTTTTCTTTCGTTACATATAGCTTTCAATCCTCATTTTAAAAACAGCACGTCAAGTGGCAAAGCCAATCTGAACACTAATGTTTTCAGAAGTAGAAGAACCTCACTGTGTGCAGTGTTAAGAAATCCGCCGTTTGGGGAGGATTCCGGCATTGTTGCCGTTGGGGGAGGGGGGGAAAGGGGGGGAGGAGGTGGGTGGTTGGTGGAGGGGGTTGGGGGGTGTCAACATGGAATCAAGTCCAAACCAAATTCTCCTCGTGTCCCCTACCTATAATGTTTCACCACACTTGAAGATAACACTAAGAACAAACAAAATCCATATTTTGCCAGAATCTGACAAAACCGTTTATTTTACACGTGCGGCCCCACTGTAACTGAAAAGGATAGGACCCCGCGCGCAGCGGATTTTTTTTTTGTTTTTTTTTTCTTTTTGTTTTTTTTTTTGTGGCCTTTCGACCTTCTCACCAAAAATTTTAAACCATCTTACTAAGAAAGAGGGGGAGTTTAGACCATCAAGTACACACTGAATAACAACTTACCGCAGCCGCGGAATCGAAAACACGGGATCCAAATTTCGGCAAATATTGATTCCCAAAATGGGCAAGCCTTTTAAAGAAGCTAAAAAATCGCAGGGGTTGCCTGGAACACATTTGACCCTGAAACGTTAAGGGGTTTTCCTCCGACACCCCATCAGAAAAATATGGGGTGCTGCAGCACCCCCCGCGCTTGGTGTGTGTTTTGGCTATTGAAGAACAGTGTAGCATATTTTCATACACTTTTCACTGTACGGCTCAGGTCACAACCGTCGCGTCAATAAAGCCTTACAGCGACGAGGGGAAGAACGTTTAAGAGAAACTGGGTCGAGCACACGTGACTTTTGGTATTGTGTTTTGTCGGCTCCATTATTTATAAGAATTAGAGGCCACAGTGGGTGCCATAAGAGGTGGGCCTCAAAGTACGTTTCCGATGCAGTGGAGTTTATTTATATTAATCCCACAAACCTGAAAATAATTTTTCCCATTCTCAAATCCATGTTTGTCGTCATCCAGCCTCATCCCATTTATAGTAAAATTAATTGAGCAATTGGGCAAAAGGCAACCATGTTATAAACCGCGAGGTTCATGAGGCTCCAAAAAAGTGTTTGTTTTTGGTCTCGGCCTGAAAGAGACAATAGTGGGTTCACTATGGGCGTTGTGTGTGGTGTGTGTGGTGTGTGTGTTGTGTGGTTGTGGGTGTGTTGGGTGTGTGTGGGTGTTGGTGTGGTTTTGTGTGTGTGTGTGGTGTGTCCACAACTTTCTCGTTTAGCGATTTCCCTCAACCCAAACCGGAGGCCGATTTATGACAAAATTTTGTGGGTTGGCAGCCGGGGTTGGGTGAAAACGATCTGACTAGATTTGTGGGCATCAAGTCATTCAATGAAGTTTGGGGTAATAGCTTTATTTTTATGTAAATTACTGTTTAAGCTTGTTAAGATTAGCAAGAAACGTTTATGTTTAACAGTGGATTAAGTTTTTTGGCATGTAGGAAGACCTGGATGACAGTTAGAAAGAACCTGAACTGATAGTTTTTCCGCCTGAAATTAGCCTAATGAAAGTGGTTCTAATTTGCATAATTTTTTATGCAAATTTTCCAAGTTGTGGTCGGATTTTCCCACGAAACTTTAGTGGATGTTGGTTCCCTACATGGTGTTCCAGAATTTAAAGTGGGAAGTCAGGGTCCCCCTGGAGGTCAATTTAATTTGATTCTAATTTGGCAATTTTATTTATGCGATTTTTTGAAAGATCCGGTGGATTTTCACACACCTTGTAATTGTTGATCCCCTTTGATCCTGATCATTTTTAAGGTACAGCTGGGGTCATAGAGGTCATTGTATGTTGCTATTTTGCATAATTTATTTCAAATTCCAACTTGGTAAGAATTTCGCCAACTCAAGTAGGTATGGTCTGTTAACATTTCTGGATCTGATGTGTTTTTGATGTTCCTGAATTTGGATGAATTCCATCATATAATAGCTCGCTGTTAAATTAAGCACTGAGACGAGTAAAACCGGAGCTCCGGTGACATTTTACACTGGCTGCCATAAGCTGCCCACAAGCAAACCCTCTCTTTTACCCATCAGTTTGTTAGGTTTGATTGGAACTCTTACAAAAATACTTTAACATTTCTCTTTCTTTCCTTCTTCTACCTGGGGAACGTATGTTATGTTGTTATATGTTAAAATAATGTGTTGTTCGTTTGACATGCGATGTTCTGCATGAACTAGTTGGCTGTTTTTGTAGTGAATCATCACCACCGATCGCGCAACCAGGCGAGACACTTTTCTTCTTTCTGGCGATCACCTTGTTGAGCTTCATTTCAATATTGTTTAAATGAGGTAGCTGCATGTCTTTTATATCGTTTTATTGACGTGACATTGTTTCATATACTGTGCTGATGGGGCATTATGGAATTATTTTCGCTTGAAACCAAATGGTGCCTGGGGACAGTTATGAATGGGTCACATACTATTTGATGCAATAAAAACAAAAATCCCTTGCAATGTGTAATATTAATCACAGTTTGATGGAGATGGTCATTCTGCTTCGGGGCCTTATCATGTGTGGGTTCGCTTTAAATCTTTAACCTATGAATTTTGTCCTACAAGAATCGGCATTGTAACTTTGAGGTCGAGTAAAACACCTTAAATCTTCCCATTCTCCTTGTTTCACAGAACATCCAGGCCTTAAAGGAATTCCAAGACTGAAACAGTTGATCGACAACAGTAACAATGTATCTAGTGTACTGTGAGTGCAATTGTTGACACACTCCTGCAGTACTATCTTAAATGAGGTGTAGTATGACCTAAGGAGACCATTCCTATACTCTGCTTTACTATTTGAAATCAATGACTCACCCCTCAGTCACTTTCAGGAACCATTCCCCTACTCCCTGTACTATTTGAAATCAATGTACTCACCCCTCCTCCCACTTCAGGAACCATTTCCCTAATTCTGCTGTACATGCAAAACCTGCTGTACTATTTGAAATCAATGACTCGCCCCTCAGTCACTTTCAGGAGACCAGTTCCTATATTCGCTTGTACTATTTGAATTCAATGCTCCCACCCCCAGTCACCTCCAGGAGACCATTCCTATATTCTGCGCTGTACTATGCAAAACCTGCTGTACTATTTGATATCAATGACTCACCCCTTAGTCACTTTCATGAACATTCTATAACTCCCACTGACTATTATTTGAAATCAATGACTCACCCCTCAGTCACCTTCGGGAGACCATTCCTATATTCTGCTGTACTATGCAAAACCTGCTGTACTATTTGAAATCACATGACTCACCCCTCAGTCACTTTCAGAAGACCATTCCTATATTCTGCTGTCCTATTGCATTCAATGACTCACCCCTCAGTCACTTTCAGGAGACCATTCCCATACTCCGCTGTACTATTTGAAATCAATTACTCACCCCTCATCCACTTTCAGGAGACCATTCCCATACTCCACTGTACTATTTGAAATCAATTACTCACCCCCTCCATCACACTTTCAGTAGACCATTCCTATATTCCTGCTGTCGATGGCACACCTGCTATACTATTTGAAATCCATACTCCGCACCCCTCAGTCACTTTTCAGAGACATTCCATACTCCACTGTACATTTGAAATCAATGACTCACCCCTCAGTCACCTTCATGAGACCATTCCGATATTCTGTTCTGCTGTACTATTCAAAACCTGCTGTATCTATTTGAAATCAATGAACTCCCCCTCAGGTCACTTTCACAGAAGACCATTCCTACATTTCTCGGTAACTATTTGAATTCAATACTTCACCCCTCATTCACTTTCAGGAGACATTCCTATAACTCTACTCTGCTGCTGTACTCTGCCAAACTGTGACTCACCCCTCAGTCACTTCCGTTGGCCAACAACCATCATGTAATATAAGGCGGGGGGGGGGCAGGGGGGGGGGGGGGGGGATTTTGTTTGCAATCACTTTGCTAATGTGGACTTATAGTGGGGGTACTATGTGTCCAACAAATGGTCGATCTGAGATTGGCTTTTGCCCTAAATGATTATTGCATATTAGGGGCTATTTATCCATCATGACCTTAATCTATATGTCACCTACGGACATGGTGGGGTTGGAAACTACTTTGGAGATTCGAAGGGGCATTGCGCCCTCACGTGAAGTCACTTGTGTTACACAATCTCGACGATCTGCATGATCGGCCAGAAATGTTTCAATTCAACAACTATCAACTGGGGGCTTTTCTTGATTCCACGCCCAATTGCAGTAGTTTTCATTAGACATTTCTAAAACGAATCCTGGTAGTCGTTGGTAGCGAAAGGAGTGCTCGGGAGACAGTTTTTTTTTGGACTCCAGACTCACATCCGTAAATTGCACTAGCAAGATTATATTTTAAATAAAAAAACTGTGTGATTTCCCTGAAACTCCTGATTACACAGGCAAGGGCCTACTAGCTTTTGGTTGAGTAGTTGTTGTTCAAAAGAAACCCCGTGGAGCTGGTGCCCCCCCCCCCCCCCCGCGCGGCGGGGGTGGGGTCTGGGGGGCCCCCCCCGGGCCCCCCCCCCCCCCCCACTCAATTGAATGTTTCTTCAAAGTTAATGTAACGGTCCTTGGTTGAGGGCATGTGGGGATGTTGGGTGGGGGGGGGTGGGGTTGTTATTGTGATGTTGGGGGGGTCCGTAGGGGGTGGGCTATTAAGGTGAAATATTGCAAAATCTTGTATCGCCTGCCTGCCCTACGAATGTGTTGAACAGTGCTGATTTTCAGTCAAATTCCTATTGGGGTCTAATAGAGCCGTTTTCCCTTCAAGGTGCCCCAGGGATTTAAGTCCCAAGGCCAAGTTGTGGACAACCCCCTGAGGCCCATCAGTAGAATTGTTGCAAAATAAAACATGCTTCTTTTCCTTCCCTTTACAAATTTTTCAGTGCACATTGGCTTGACATTCGTCATAAATGATGGCTAAAACAGCTGTTATGTTTTCGGAGGTGTTTTGGATTTTTTGTGTCCAAGGTCCCACTTGGCCCCGTGGGCCCCTTTTAATGAAATTTTCTTCCACCAATTTGAATTGTGCTGTTTTCAACGTTACAAATGTAATGGATTCTTCTTGGGAAGAGGGCTATTGGGGTGTTCGAGGAAAATTTTGGGCTCACGGCCCATTTTGGGGCCCATTATATGAAATCTGCAAAATCTTGGTATCTGCTACGAATTTGGTGTTTGGCACATTGGCTGATGTTTCAGTCCAGAAATGGTGTCTTAATAGCCCTTTCCTCCTTCAGCGGTGCCCAGGGGATTTTAGGAGGACTCGAGGCAAACAGTGTCACTGTTTGGCCCTGCAGCCCATTAGTGGGAATGTTGAGTGACACTGGCTTGCACTAAGACCACGTGGCAGTAAATGAAGAATTGAAGATCATGGTCCAAAGTCCCGTTACAGGGCCGATAGGCCCTTTTGAATTTGCCGCCTTCTTGTACAATTGTCCCAAATAATTGTACTTTTCGTTTTTGATACATTTGTGGCGGTTTTGAGCTACCAAGCCCCATTGGTGGGTCCTAGTTTATATAATACTTTTGTTTTGCCGAGCAAGGAAATTCACACTATTCAAGCCCAGCGAGGGTGCAGACCCGGATAATTTGCACCTCATTGTTGGATCACCCCTCATTGTTTCAGCTGTGCATCCTTTATTTATAAATACACCAGGTTAACACGGAAATATAAGGCAAATGCCTCTTCGGCATGCCTAAATGTTGGTGGCTGTGGAGTAATCACACATCAGAGGTCAACTTGCAAATTGCCTAACCCCTCGTTTGTGGTCCCCTGCCCAATCTCTTGTGCTTGGTGTTAAGTCCATTCTCCTCTCCCTTTCTTCTCCCTCTTCCCTTTCTCCCCTCCGCTCCCCCTGTCTTCCCCCTCGCTCTCGCTGCGATGGGTTAATAACTCTTCATCGCCGCAGTTCATCAATCCACTGGGAATAGAAGAACTCTAGCCCTCTGTAGCTGTGTTAAAGGTAACTTATAGACTTGGAGGTCCCACGTCGAAGGTGGCAGGGCCGGTCGTAACCCGACTGGGGGAGGGTGTTGACGGCGTCAAAAAACTGTACCCGTCCGTTTTTGGTTGGGAGCTTCAATCAAAAAAACCCGGATCGATTGTACCGCCAGGGCCGGGCTTCGTCCCTCACTCCTCAACCAACCTCCTTTCCCCGGTGAGCGTGGTCCAGGACGGCACCTTGGTTTTTTCCTCGGGTCCCCAGAACTCCTCCTTTTCGGCCAAAGGGTTCGTCAGGAGGAAAACCCCCCCGCACACTTTAGGAGGCGGGTTTTGACTGGCCAAAAAACTCCTCAAGAGTCCCGAAACCTGGGGGTTTTACAATTACAAAAAATCTTCTCCTTGGTGGGAGTCCCCGCTGTGTTAGCCTGGCTTCCTCTTTCTCCTGGTTTGAAAGTACTTTTTTTCCGCGGAAAACCTGGCTTCAGCCGCCGGAGCTATCTGGGGGGTCCGCCACATGTTTGCCCCTGTGACATGCCAAAAACCCCCCTGATTCGTCTTATGTGCTTGGTGGGTGAATTGTGCCTGGCCCCTCCCCCCACTCCCCCGGGTCAACAAACGCGCGGAGACCTGGTGGATTCGATAATATTGGGAAATAACATTTATTTTCTTTCGATTAACTAACTTCTGGCCATTTGAACGGAGTAATTGATAATAACCATTGACGGTTTACTTGTAATAATGATATGGAAGCGATACGTTGTGTGAAACCGCATCCTCTTGGGGTAATTTTTTTCAACCAAGTAATTTTTTCCTAATTGCTAACATTTACTCTCATCCCCGGACTAGATCTTCTGGATCCCCAGAGATCTTCCTTATTAGTTTTTTTCTACAAAAGTACCAAGAGATCAACAACCATGTCCAAGGTAAAGCATTCACTGAAGAAAACCATCCCCCATAGCTTGTGAGATCACGAGGATTCGCTAACTTTCCGAAGGAAACGGCGGGCATTTTTAAATTCAAGATGCCCGCAAATGTTAGTCCTGGTGATTGTGATATTATACCGTTAGAAATCTCAAAACTGTACGACAACATTCTGTTAGGTTCCCCCACTAATACCCACGTCTGGTAGTACGATGTAACGGGAGAGTTAATGATCACTTTTCTCCAATAAGAATTGGCGGCCATTTTAAAAATTCCAAAATGGCCGCCAAAACCATGTTCCGAAAAATGGAACCCTCGCTTTTTTTGATATTCAAAGCGTATTCGAAATAGCGGGAAAATGCAATAAAATCAATTAGAGAGGAAAAGAGATATAGGGAGGAGGCAAGCCTATATCTTGAAAAAATACACAAGCACCCCTACTAATAGTGGTTGGCACCACATTGCACCTGCTACTGGGATGAGTGGTGGTTTGCAACAGTTGGAAGAAAGTTTGAATCCCGGTCCCGGTCCATACCAAAGACTCTCCTTCAAATGCACCTCCAAGATTGGCTTGCTGTGGGCCCCTCAGTATAAGGGGTTTGGAGCAGGACATGCAAGTTAAAGCCAATTTGCAAGTTGTCATCTTTGTCACCAATCTGGGTGTGATACCACAAAACGGTCCACCCAACCATCAACCACCTTCCCTCAACACTTCCTCATTGCAGTTTCCCGCCCATCCTCCTGCTGTACCTACCTGGTTGGGAGGATTATTTAGTTGAACCAAATACCATACAGTAGTGGTGACCATGCGCAGAAGAATGTCCCTAACAATCACTGGTAAAAATGAAGCTTCGTATTTCTGTATCAGGTTTTTACAATACAAAAACATGTCCTATATCTTCCTCCTTCCGGGCCTGTGAAGGAAGGTCGTATGGAAGTGATTGGTTTCATGGAAGAGTGGCGTGGGGCAGTCCACTAACTGGCCCAGGCTGAGAAGTCTACCCCTACCTTGACAGGTAAGAATGTATGATCGTGCTAGTATTATAGCCTAGGTATGATTTTTAAAGTGCCTTCATTGAAGAAACCACATGTTTTCTAACATGCTCCACCATCGGTCTTTTTTTTTGTTTCAACCCACATCGGCAAAATTAGGGGTGTAAAAAAAAAAAAACAATGTTTTTTTTTTGAATGAACAACACTTTTGCCAATTTACGAACACTAATTTTCTGGTTAGAGTCCCTACAAAAGCAATTCGCGGGGGGGGGGGGGGGTAGCGTCACACATTTGAAGGACTAAAATAACCCCAAAACTGTAACTGTTTCCCATAAGGTTTCGAAGCAAACTTTAGGTGATTGTTTTTTTGTCTTTACCCCACTTACTATATTGTATACGGCTATACACAATAATCAAGACATTAGACATCTCATTATCGTTGGGGTTCTCCACAAAGTGATTTGTAATGGTATATCGTTGGGAGTTTTTTCCGGAAGGAATTTCCCATAGCGGGACTTTTTCTCTGATACGGCAAAGTGCGTCAGCTATTGGACCTTCCGGCCATCGCTACTGGGGACAGATAGAAGAAGGCTGGTGGGCGCCGCTTCGAAGGTTCACTGCGTCGTCTCCGAAGACTCTACCTATGGCAGGCAAGGCCCAGTGAAAGAGCGGACGGACCAAGAAAAAGGACGTTCAGGGGGGACTTGACCCCTGGACTCGAGCTTGGCCCCTTTGGGGCCGTGGGAGGTTAGTCTGCGAACACCGGAATCCACAGGCATAGCGCTCTGGGTCGGCCCAGCTGTGATCCGGCCACTCAGGAACTTTGGCCTTGGTTTTCCGGAGATTAATAGCGGGAGGAAGACGGCACGACGATCCACGGTGTCTTCAGGCGGTTCCCAGGGAGGTCGCCCAGGGAGGTCTCCGAAGAGGCGAGGCAGTCCTTCTATCGGGTCCTCGATTGCAAGGGAGCCAACCCCCCGCCGAAACAGCCATAGCGCAGGGAGTCTCGTCTTTTGTCACACAAGTGACTCGCGTGAGCAGCTATGTTCTATGTACACAAACGGCGAGGCTTTTACTTGCCCACGTGCAGTTCGCCGGATTAGCAAGTGGACAGTGGGTTTCCAAGGAATCTACCATAGGACCCCAGGGGTTGGATGGGCAGTAACCTTGTGAGGTACCATTGATCCAGAGAATAAACCTATGGCAAAGGACGCTGGACGGCCTGTTTCAGCGGGGGCATCTCTAGCAGCGCCAGAGGCCTGTCTCGGTCCTTTCCGAACAAAGACGTATGTTCGCGACCAGGACTGCGCTATGCCCAAATTTTAACAACCATTGATTCTCATCAGTTTTCGAATCTCAACTTTGGACAGCCCTTAAATTCTTGTTTGAAATTATGTTGATATTAAAAAGTGGGTGGATTCTGATGGTTGTAAGGAGTGGAGGCGGCTGAAATCAATAAGTTATCATTTTCGCTGCACGATTCCCTTGACCTGTAGGAAAATGTGACTAGTTGGTCACCAAAGGCATTCAGATAATTCATTAGAGCAGGTTGTATTCTTCAAGAGGCCTACTTTGTGGGGACACTATTGACAAAACATAGCTAACTATTATGGAACTGGGAATGATTCCCTCTGATCAGAAATTCCCCAGTTCTTTCATGGGAATGGTGATTAAGATCTTAGTCATGGAGAAGGCCGCGGCTTCCTACAAGACTAAGCTGATTCTTAATCTTACTACTTGGTTGGCTATATGATGAGATTGCTATGAACAACTGTAGGTACATATGTATTATTCACTCCAAGATATGCCACCTTTCTAAGAAATGGGCATCTTCTGCCATAAATTAAGCTTTCATGCACTGATATCGAGGTGAGGTTCATACCATTAATTATACTCCTCATACAAATTGTTTATACCTATACAATCGCATTCCCTCCAGGAATAACACACAACATCACTTGTATTTAATATTCATCGCATGCTCTCTCCCGTTCACCTGACCAATATGTATTGTAATAAATAATTGTTGTGCTGGCAAACCGTTTCAAAACAATAATCCCTTTCCATGCATTCATCACGTGACAATAGTGTATGTATAATAATGTGTTTGCTGGTCACCGTTTCAGCAACAATAATCCATTGCTATGCTTCTCACGTGACCATATGTATTGTAATAATGTGTTTGCTGGTCACTATTTCCACAAACAATAATCCATTTCCATGTATTCATCACTGCCAATGTAATGAATAATGTATTTTCTGGTCACCGTTGCACAATAATCCACTCCATGCATTCCACATGTGACCATATGTATTTTATACTGTGTTTGCTGGTCACGGTTTTCACAACAATAATCCATTTCCATGTATTCTCACGCTGCCAATTGGTCATGTTTAGTTTTTAGTTTAGTTAGTTTAGTGAATAAGGGTCAGGAAGGACATAATCCCTCTTAAACGAGCCCCTAAGCCACAACAGCCCAGAAAGAAAAAATGACCAAAAACTCGAACTAAATAATACGCCCTGATTCCTGACAAATAAATCAATACTGTTCTTGAATGCATTCACAATCTTAGAGCAAACACCATTTTCAGGAAGACAATGCCACTTCATTGATCACTCTCGCGAGAAGAAATATTTCGAGGTCATTCTGGCAGCGCTTGGCCACTAAGCTTGAGACAGTGCCTCTATTTGCAGTAACTTAAAAATTCAAAGAAGGAGTGGAAGGCATGCCCTCGGTCCATGAACTTTTGAAAACCTGAATCATCACCCCGAATTCCGCCTCATCTCCATGGATTAGACCGAGGTACCGCCTTTCTTTCCTCGTAATATAAATTTTTTCAGACAGTGAATCATTCCAGTTGCCCTATCTCTGAACTTTCTTCATTACCTGCTGTCTTTTGCAAGTAGGGATTCCACACTTGTACGAAATACTCTAGTGCGGTCTCATCAGTTGCTTAACAGCCTGACAACGATAACTTTATCAAGGAAACTGAAGGACGTCTAATCAAGCCAAATCCAATTTACCTCTTCTAGCAGCTTCCACACACCTGCTTGGAAGTTTTCCAAAGAGAATCAAGCAAACCCTAAGATCTTTTTCTGAAATCACCTCCTGAATATTTCGGCCATTCAACTTGAAGGAAGCTTTGCGATTGTGAAAATCAACATGCATAACTTTGGCACTTGTCGACATTGAAAACATTTGCCAGTCCGAAAGACCATTTGGAAATTCTAATCCCGATCCTTTGACATTGCAGCTCATCATTCGAACCGACCTCCCGAGACAACTTAGTATCGTCTGCGAACTTCTTAATCCTTGAATGAACAGAACCTTCAAATCGTCAATATACGCCAGAAACGTAGCGCGCCCAATAACCGCTCCTTGGGAATCACCACTAGTGACCTTTTGCCAAGAAGACGACGCGCCATTAATGACACTTCGTGTTCCTATCTGACGCCACTCACAATCTATTTCACCAGGGTCACCTACTTTACCTTAAACCCTATCGACCATGCTGCACGCCCCCTTCAATATGCTATTCGAGTGGTCGGCATTTTTAACATGTCCCGATTGGCCACCCAACATCGCCCTCTCTTTTTGTCCAGACTATTCGTCTGCAACTTTGTTTTTTTCGGGCATGGCAAAAGTTCAGAAAATTTTCGACCAAGTAAGTTGTTACGGTTGGTGAACCGTTTTGGAGACCGTATCTACTCTTCCAGCTTCTGTGGTGAAGCATTTTGGAAAGAGTTGTGTTCGTTTTTCCCGCGATGTTTTGGTCGTT